>JANVCJ010115270.1:0-16663 GCA_026413505.1 Epizoanthus ramosus
TGTTATTCATAGTGATTATTATCTGGCTGGTGATTGGTTAGTAAACCAAGAAGTCATGTTGTGATTGGTTCATTCAACTGTCCGATTACAGGTGTCCGATAACAAGGTTTTGTTAACAAGGTTTTGTTATCGGATAGTGTCTGATTAATGAATTTGCAGACAATTTAATGAATAATTAAGTGGTTTATGAACTAATCACATTATTTTGAGAAAATTGTAATTTTTGTAATAAATGCAGTAATAATATGTGTTTGTTTTATTTCTTGTACATTAGATCAATGGTGTTTGGAATTTATCCAGTGATCAGGTGAGGAACACACCAGAGTATGTTAATATGCTAGACTAGGTAGTGACCAGATTTTTCAGGAAAAGGTGGTTGCTAAGTGTTATTTTCTGCTGGCTGAGGCACGAAAGAAGTGGAACTGAATGTTTTCTCACCACCAGCAGGAGACTGGGTTCTAGTTTGCGGGGGGTAAGGGTCACATGCATTACACGTAATAGAGGGTCCAACATAGGTTTGGCAGGATGCAGGATAAGGCATTTTTCACTGGTGGGATGCGAGATTAAAGAAAATTTGAGAGTGGGATGCGGGATGTTTAGGGCTCGGTGGGAAGTGGGAAGTTGGTTATCTCAGTGGCGGGATGCGGGAATTATTGATTTTTCTGATAGGTATAGGCACTATATAAATACTTATTATTATTATTGTTGTTATTATTGTAAACCACATAAAAAAGATACAACTGAAAATATATTGTACGTATCACAGACATTTTACCAATTTTATTCAGTTGAAAGGCTTTCATACATACATAATTATGTATTAACTACAAGAAAAGTATGATATGACGTTTTCAAAATATTTTCAAATGTTATTTGTCATTGTGAATTAGTAGTCGGCTGTACATGTATCTCCAACAAGTTGAAATATTTGCAAGACAGTATAGACTATGTATGTACATGCTTTGTTTTTTTTGTTCTCTTGATCAGGGCAATCTTGGTACATTTTACATCACAAATGTGCGTTTGGTGTGGCATGCCAACATGAACGATACATTCAATGTCAGCATTCCGTACCTCCAGATGGTAAGACATTACTGCCTGACTTGTATCATGTTACATTGTATGTGAGGGGGGCTAGATGAATTGGTCTATCTAATTATAATAACTGACTTTATTTATTGAGTAATCTTTCATGTGGTGCTCAGCCATAACATACTGGGATCACTACCCTACTTGATAAGTGTCTGGGTTTCTGTACATGTAAGTCCCCTAGGCAGATGATGTTTCAGGAGACTAAACCAGTAGCTTAATTCTCCTGTCCATGGACGGCATGGCAAAAGAAGGATGCAAATATTCCAGTGGCCTTTGGGTTGGCAGTCAGAGATCTTACTGACTGAGCCAACCATGCTCAGAACTTAAACTTTCTTATCTGAAGAATATGTTCACAGTAAAAACCCTAATGACATGAGAACAGATCTTCCTGTGATAACAATATGATTGGATATCATTAGCCATTTCTTGGGTTGGTTTCAGGACAGGGCAGGAACTTATTTTCAGGTGTGGCTTTTGCCCATGTGCCGATGGGCTGATGAGGGAATTTGCCGTCTTGAAAACAACCATACTCCCATATACTTTTTGGGAAGTCATTTCACATTTAATGTGTGGAGCACAGAGCGCCAGGGGTGTTGCCTTGGTGATGGTGGCCACATGCTCCAGGGGATAGAGTGCAGATCTAGGGAGCTGTAACTATGGAGTTTTGTGTGTGCAAAGCTACATATCTACATGGCATCAACTAGAAATACATGTAAGGCTCTGGCTACTCTGGTCGGTGATCATGAACATTTCCAATTTCTGTATTATGAGTTCTTAGTTGGCTCTGTAGCTCGATGTCTAATAATTAAATATGAAATCTTCATTTCTCTAGTATAAATGATGTTTCAACATTCAGTTAGATTGTATTGTATGTGGATGAATCTGTTTCAGATATTCTTGTATTTAATAAATTGTCTGAACTAATTGAACGGTTCATTCCTTTCAGAAAACTGTTCGTGTGCGAGACTCTAAGTTTGGTTTGGCGCTGGTTCTTGAAACATCTCAGCAGGTTTGTACTTGTTAAAGAAATGTTGTTCTGTATGTACAGCAAATGATAGGTGATCTGAAAAGAGAACTATTTGTTTTGCTGGAGTAGTTATTCATGGAGATCGGAGGTGATTCATGGAGATCAGAGCGACTTGTTTACTGGACAGAAGATGATTCAAGAAGAAGGAAGCGAAAACTCATATATATGTGTCAGAGCTCGATCAGCCACTTGTAATTTTTCAGTTGTAGCGATGAATCTGGTCCCACAACTGAGTTTTACATGTTGGGGTAGTCGCCCATGCCTTTGTGTCACAAATATGGGGATCCACGGACTTATTACACATTTCGCCAACAAAATGCAGCTGAGTGGATCATTCAGCAGTTAACGCCCCCTCTTTGCACCCTCGCCAATATGTAGAAGATCATGGTCTGTGGAGGTCCTAAAGGTTTTAACGAATCAGTGAGAGCTAAAATAAATAAAATTTTATTTTTTTAATTAGTTCAATTCGAAAGAAACAGGAAAGTTTTAAGTTTTGGGAAATATTTGTGTAAAATGATGCATGCATGCGCATGTAATATTTGTTAAGTTATTTTGGCTTTCTTGACATTCTGTTCAATTCGCCACACTCACGTAGTGAAGTTGTTTTTTTGCGAAGATAGATAGAGACTAAATTATAATCATTACTACTGTTAACTCAAGAAGTTGTCTTGGTTTACACAGAGTGGAGGATACGTGCTAGGATTTCGCATCGATCCAGTGGAAAAGCTTCAAGAGGCAGTGAAAGAGATTCAGAGCCTGCAGAAGGTGAGAATATTACGAACAACACTCGATAGTAACCACATAAATCGAAAGCGTTTGAATGTATACTTACCGGCCCCTACATTTCTGTTTTCTTTGTTTGTTCTTGCTCTTATTCTTGCCTGTGATCTTGTTTTGTCAACCAAACATACGATAGAGCAGCTTGGGAGCTGGCAGGTTAGTTGAAAGATAGAGTGAGTGACTCGGTTGGTTTCAGATTTATATAGTTTGTAAATGCTCAGTATTTGTCCGAGTTGATGTTCAAATTTGAAATTCCCTTTGGTCTTGAAAAGTAATTTATCTCTAAAGCTGAGGATGTGATATATATACCAGATCTTATTAGCGGGATTTGAAAATATGTCAAAACGTGTTGTACACAGATTTCGTGTCTTTAATTAAAATGCTGTATTTTAAAACTGAAGATGCCGTCTCACGGGCAAAGTAACGTTTTTGAGAATGTCAGTAATAGTAATAATAAAAGTATTTATTGACCAAGTATTCAAAGCATAAGATGTGCAAATCTTCAGCCACAACTCAATAGCATATCTACCAGACGATTTGAAGGAATTCAATTTGTAAAGTATATGTCCTTCTTCGTGGGTCAACTGTACAAGCAATTCAAGGAGCCGTTTGATGAGATTGATAATTTATAATTAAATTTTTTTTTTAATAATTGTAATTGATAGGTAACGGTTTAAAACGATAGATAAAGAGTGTGGAGGCTAGTGAGGAGAAGAGAATTGCCGCAAAGGGGGCACGTGGGGTGTGGTTGGTATTTTCACTTCTCACCAGGTTCCTTTTCACTCGATTGCTCCCATCGCCTCTCATTTTGAAGCTTTTCCTCAACATGTATGATTCATTATCATTGCCCATCAGTCGCTAATATTCCAACTTTTTTATCTACTTCCGAGGAATTGTTTATATACAGAGTTTCCATCTAAGAAGGCTAAATGTATTACACTAGTATTAAAGTTGTTATATATGACCATGATCGGCGAATGTTTTCAACAGGTTTACAGTGCAAGTCCAATATTTGGTGTTGAATTTGAAACGGAAGAGAAGGTACGTTCGTGGTGTTTACGATCTACTACTATGCTAGAAGCGTGAAGGATAAGAGAGACTATATCAATCAAGTTCAGTTGGACGTTTAATGGCTGTGAACATTTGGCTACAACAGGGATTTTGAAACAGGAGATTCAATGGGTGTAAACTTTTTGGTCGAGCGGAGATTCAAAAACAGGAGATTCAATGGCTGTAAATTTTAGGTGGAGCAGGGATTTCTGAAAAAGATGATTGTGTTCCGAATATGTATATGCCATGGACAGTAAAGTCCTTGCTATGTAGCCTAATCCGACATGATTATATAACTCTCCGTCCTAATCTTTACTCGCCCCATCTTTATTAAGACGTACATGTTTTATCATACATTACATAAAAACAAAAAGAACCATAAGAAGTGAACCTCCATCAGCCGTTGCCATTGTAGCTGTAAAAAGTCTCTATTGTGGAAAATAAAGGGAAAGCTTGTCGATGTTGGCACACAATACCTGGAAAGTCACTTAAAAAAGTCAATCTGTTAGCATTCAGCTTACACTAATTGTGTTGTATCCCTGTTTTTTTTTTTATCCAGCCGCAGCACTTGGAGGAAATGACAGTTGACCCTGTACAAGATGATATCGAGATTACAGATGAAGGGGAGAACACAGACGCTTTTGCTGTACGTAATCAAGTATTAGAGTGTTTTTCTTTGCTTCCTCCGCTAGAGAGGAAGGGAATGGGTAGGGGTCAGAAATTATCGCCTCAAAAACATTCTAAAAAGTAAAGCAGAACAAGTTGTCCTGAGCTAAAGATTACTTGTCTAATTTTTTATCTTCGGATAGATATTTATATCCCAATAAAGCTATTCTCGCAATATATATATATATATATACGAATGAGTCAGCGTGACAGAGAGAGATAAAGCAATGACTCGTAGCCCGGAGGTTCCAAGTTGGAGTCTGTTGGTTAAACAGTGTTCATATGTACGTTCTGGAAAGACCGATCCTGGCTGGATTTGTTCTCCTTGAAATAAGTCGAAAATCCTGAAACTTGGGAAGTGTACTAACCCTGTGTAGATAAACTGAGTTTGTGAGAGTAAAATAATCACATGAAGATAAGATAAAGATAAAGACAATTAAACTTGACATTTTTTTTTTTATCAACAGGCATATTTCGCGGATGGTGACAAGGTAACCCTATCAGCCTAACCGTAACATATCTATATCTCAGTTGTTCACCTCCAGGGGGTCTGGGGGTCACGGTGGGGGGTATACGGGTGATGGTGGTGGGTCTTGGGTTCATGGTGGGGGTCTGGGGGTCATCGTGGGGGTCTACGGGTGATGGTGGTCGGGAGGTGGTGGTAGGGGGTTGGTGGTTGGAGGAGAGGTGGTGGGTAAGTAGTGGAGGTGGGTGGTAGGGTCACGGTGGGGGGTCTTGGTCGCCTGGAGGAGGAGGAGGAGGAGGGGGGAGGTGTAGTCCTGGTGGGGGTCTCGGGTGATGGTGGTCGGGAGGAGTGGTAGGGGGTTGGTGGTTGGAGGAGAGGTGGTGGGTAGGTAGTGGAGGTGGGTGGTAGGGTCACGGTGGGGGTCTTGGTCGCTTGGAGGAGGAGGAGGAGGAGGGGGGAGGTGTAGTCCTGGTGGGGGGTCTCATGGTGGGGGTCTGGGGGTCATGGTGGGGGTCTACGGGTGGAGGTCGGGAGGTGGTGGTAGGGGGTTGGTGGTTGGAGGAGAGGTGGTGGGTAGGTAGAGGAGGTGGGTGGTAGGGTCACGGTGGGGGGTCTTGGTCGTTTGGAGGAGGAGGAGGAGGAGGGGGAGGTGTAGTCCTGGTGGGGGAGGAAAATCTTGGGGTCAGACTTTCTCTTGCTGTGCCCAGGCTTTGAATTTCCTTGGTTTCTGAACAAAACTTCACAATCTGATAGTTGGCTACCCTTATTTCAAATCAGTTCGATACACAAGAATTTCGAATTACACACTGTATCGTGTCACTGATTACAGGAGGGGGGTGGGGTGGGGGTGTAACGAGAAACAAGGAAGATATCACTAGTTCTACATATATCATAATCAATTTTACACTCAAGAATTCATTGTGCAATAATATTTCAATGGCCAAGTGCTGGATAATCTAACTAAGTATCGAATCTCAACGTTGACTGAAATACTGAGTTTAACTATATCATGGAGTACAAAAGCAAACAGACAAAACAGGAAAGGCAACACACAAACTATCAGCTGTGAATCCGTCTACAGCCCCAGGAATATACGATATTAATTCATGGTTATTTTAAAAACTTCCGTGCTAAACTAATTAGATAGGCAAAACAAACTCACAGATAATAACTAATCTTCAAGTGTGTGTAGTCAAAGACAAACAAATACGGACAGCTTGCTTCTAAACGTCACATACTGAAACACTGCGGAAAACATTAGTTGAAGACAACGTCTCAAAGTATAATTCACAATTGTGAGACAACCACAAACATGAAATGTGGATGGACGCGGATGCTTCCTGTTTAGACTGTTCGCTTCAGTGAATACTTTTAAAATAGTTGCTCTTCAGTGCCTGCGTGACGTGCTTGCCGCAGCCCCTTCACAAACGGCAAAACAGGACAAGGTTGTTTGTAGAAGCTTGTGCTTGTATCTCCTACGTTCACACTCCGTTTTCTTGTTGTTTTACCTGTTATTGCTCCACAACTGAGTAAACTGCACTCATATGTTTGGAATTTCACACGTAAACTGAAGAAAACCCCACAACAAGCGGCAGCTAGTCACAGCTTCGCTTAACTATAACACTTATTTCCCTCCACTTTCACAAGCTCAGGAGATTACGTACATTAGACTAATGTTTATGGTATAAACAGAGCATGATGAAATAGTAAAACTGAAACAACGCAACCGAATAGCTAATTCCTCACGGTATAAACCGTTGTAACTGCTTAAATGAACTTCTGGACTTGATTGCGAGTTCTCCGACTCACAAGGTATATTTTGCAGAGAACGCTGAAACGGACCAACGACGTTTTAATACTTACACTGCACAGTGAAGGGGTGAGAACTGACTTCCTTCCAAAGCGCGAGAGGTATCTACCTGAAAATCAAATTCCTAAACAACGTTGGTTAGCCATTTCTAATACCTTCTATTTCATAAGATTATTTTCGTAAGAAATTGAAATTTAAACGAAAATAAATTTTGAGCGCTGCAGAGTTGCCCGTGCAAAAGCGCAAGCACTGATTTCACAACAATTATCAGTGACACATACTTCATGACGTACTAATGGCTTCCGGTTTCACTTTTGAGAGATTCTCATAATTCATTTATAAACAAAGAAAACGAAAATAAATTAATTATACATGGTCTAAAAGTGCTCCTTCAATGAAGTTGATGGGCGTCTCACGTCCTCAGCAATCAGTATTGATCAAGAACTGCTTCCAGTTTCAGAGAAGCTTTTCTAAAATAATGATCAATATTCCAGCACCTCCAAGCCGTCCGAGAAAAAGTGTTTCACAGCAGGCCCGCCGTGCGAGCCAGCGAAAAACTCATATATACATAGATTTTTATTATACTTTTAAAATTTGAATTCTTACAGGGTTTTGACTGACCCGCAGGTAGCTAGCTAATCGAGACGAGCCAGTCAAATATACAATTATATCATATTTGCATTATATAATAAATTACCTGTTTTACAAGAGATATATTTCTATAAAAGATTATAAACTAAAACAAGTATTAATAGACTATGGGGAAAAGGAGAAACAGAGAGAAAACGAAATTTTGTGAACTTGCTCTTGTCTTGTAAAGCAACAATCTTCGCGCGACCTCCGTTCTACCCCACCCCCTCCCCCACACCAACCTTTTTTTCCGCTTTGAATAGGCTGATACTGAAGCAATGAACAGAAATTTCCAAATATGTGATGCAGGAAAACTAATAATTCACTTCACATAAGTACGTGGCTAATTTCTAAGAAACAAAGGCTAATCAGTTATTGCAATATTCCCGTACAGCTTTAAAACTTTTAGTAAAAGTTGATGTAGTAACAACACGAGATCATACCGTATGCATAACGACAAACAAATAGATGAAATACAGCTCACCTCTAAGAGGAGGTCGACACAGGTATCATGACCTGTAGAAAAACGTTGACACATTACTATCAAAATATAATATTACTGCAGCAATAGCAATATGATCTACCTTTTCAATTCAAGACGTAACTGATAGAAAACGCCCAAACAGCACATTAGCTTGAACCGTTCAAGTTGAATCTGTCTCAGATAGAGGATCGTGCAAGTTTTTCGTGTCGATAAAGGAAAGTGTTATCACTATGAATCAGGTAGTTTCCAGCAAGGAAATCCTGATTCTTGCTGTTACAATACTAAATATAACACAGCTCATTAATACTGTATATGGGCCTCGCCGGCAAGTGTTAATAAATTACTTGTCGGCTTTGAATTACGACAGACGGCTTGTCTTCTAATAGGCAACAAACTGAAACTTCGTGAAGAATTGTGAAATAACCACAAATGCTATTTCAGTAGAGTATAACCTAGTCAGCATTATGTGATGTTATGAAAATGAGACAGACATTTCTGAAAAAACATCGAAGACTATTTTTTAAATTAACACGTGAACGGTGAAGTATGGAAACATACAAAAATAAAATATTAAATTTCCTTTGATAACTCGCCGCACTTATCATTTATGCTTACCATTTATTCATAGAAAAACTACAAATTCAGTTCTCCGCTTTGAAGCAATGTTCCCGTCATAACTATAGATGGCTTTGCATTTTCGGAACGACTGATCCCAGCCGTCAGGTGCCGCTCACAATAAAGGCAACAATTCGTACAAACAATGCCGCCTGGCTGTGACAAAAAGGACTCTGGAGCTCAGCCTAATTCCATTTACTCAGTAGATAGATGGAGATAGATAGATGGCCTTCACGATTCTATTTAAAGCCGTACTGCGTACAGCTTGCGGGGTCGTGGTAAAACATCAAATTTAAATTTAACGCTGTCAAAACTAAGCTAAAACCTATTTACGAAGAATTTATTAATTGACACTATTAAAAATAAGCTTAAAACTATTTACTCATTGCGTTCTCCGGCTGTACAACACCTTAGCAACACCAAAAAGGCCAAAAAGGGTCAGAAGGTTTATAGTAGAACGTTGAAATACAATCCGTCTTGCTTTGCTTCGAAGCTAAAAGTGCAATAAAATTTAAAGCTCGAATCAACTGTTTCATCAATTATGAATGTAAACAGCGTGTCATCTCCCAGCCAAACACAACGATATCATCTGTTTTAAAAACGTGGTAAGTAAAGGTGGGGCTTCAGAATTAAATATCCACGCAAAAACCTGAAGTAGAACAGAATGTTATCAAAACAAATGTTGACATTCCAAACCTTTTGTCGATTTCGAGCGTTTTGATTGGATCCATAAGGTCATACGACTGCTTGATAAGAAATTTAGAACGTAATGAATTAAGTTGTCAAGTTCAAACCAAATAAAATGTGTTTGGAGAATCCACCAAATTCGCTTACAAAGATGCAGTTGGCCAGATCTAATTTGACAAAGATTGGTAGTTGTCAGTCATTGGTCAATTAAATTGAATTTTCACACAGTTATTGACATGTTTGAAATTTGGAAATTTTTGACCAGAACCCAGAAAATGTTACGAAGTTACGCAACCGATTATGCAAAACCAATCCTTGCATGCATTTACATGCAGCAGCTTAAAGTTTTGGACTCTGGTCAACATTTTCTAATTGCATAATCTGTAGATAAATGCATTCATTTGATAAGATTAGAATGTTAGAACACCCACCATTAAAACATGCCCAGTGCAGCGGCGTGTATCCTTGATTATCGACTACATTCGTCGTACCGCCAACTTGTATTAAGGCACCTAGAATTCCCACGTGACCACAGGCTGCCGCGAAATGAAGTGGGGTGCGGCCTGTACAATCCCTGCAAGGGTAACACACACAAATGACTGCAACCATTCAACAGTGGGCTATAGGAAGTAACAGGTCCCTATACAGACGAGCAGCAGTACCAACTTTGTGGTCTGAACGAAGTTGAGGGTCATTGAGGGGTAGAAAGAATGTACATGGGAAAGACAGATAAAGGAAAGATAAGTAAGAAAGAGAAAGAAATAGAAGAAAGGAATGTCAGTATTCTTGCATAAAAATAATAACAATAAACATGTTTACACATACTACGTCTCATGGTGGCAAAACTGAAATCGAGAAGTTTATAGAATAAAAACGTATGTAAAAATACATATTAACTAAATTACAATTTTATTGTAACAAATATTTTTCCGGCCATATCCTAACAATAACTGATTATGTCGAGAAACGTAATTAAACGCGAGGGATTGAGTATTTACTTTGTAAGAAAGACCAGTAATAATGTGAGCAGTTCGATTATGTAATCATTGGAATTATATGTACACACAGAGACAGAGAGACTGGCAGTCAGGCTGAGACAACTAGCTTAAGCTAGCTACATGTAGCTAGAGAGGCAGATAGATAGATATAGACAGACCGACGGCTAGCTAGCTAGATACATAAATCATTTATGCATCTGAGATACATAAATAGTTATAGACAGACACTTGCAGACAGACACAAACAGACAGACACTGGCAGACAGATATACGCAGACAGACATACGCAGACAGACAGACAGAAAGACATACGCAGACAGACAGACAGACATACGCAGACAGACAAACAAACATATAGTGGGGGATACTTCCCATCTTTCTGTTTTAAAATGTTAAATATCTCTCTGGGGAGCATTCTGGTACCCACCTACACAGAACGTCCGCTTGGTTGTGAAGGAGAGCTTCTACACACTCATCGTGACCATTTGCTGCCTGTAAAACAACGAGAGGAACAACTTATTCACAATAATTATGGCCTTCAAATTAATTAAAAGACATTGGCTCATTTTGGTTCTATCTGTACAAGCTGATGAACAAACAGTACTCTGTTCACTCGAGGCATTTTGACGATGCTTGCAATCATAAGTGCCCGACAAATTCCAAACGATTTACTCACTGGTGGAGCGTGATAAAAAACTAGTAATAAAAAGATCCTTGACCAGAAGAATTGATCAGTGTTGCACTGCATGGAGACAGCGTGGCGCAGTGAGTTGGTGCTTGGACCCGGGATCCCGAATCGAGCCCAGTCTACACTCGGTCCTGTGCTTGAACCCGGTGATCCCGAGTTCAAGCCCAGCTCAGGGACATGTTTGTAAATAGCCAGCTGGTCCTGCCAATTGGGGATTTTAACTCCTTTAATTTCATTTATTATTATTTTATTATTATTTCATTGATTTCGTGGACCACTTGTAAACTAGCTGGAAGCTAAGTGTGTATCTACGTTAAATATAGTATATATTTTATTTTATTTTATTATCATTGCATTGTCACAATCCAAGATCAGTTAAAGGTGTACTGTCGGATTAAAACAACTGACATTCTCATAAGTATGCCCAAGTATCATCAAATAAAAATCTACATTCGATAAGAATATTCTGAAATGCAAACGGTCATCTTTAATCTCTTTTGTTGGCCTCTTTCCTATTTTACCTATTTGAACATATTAAAATCCAATTTTAAGCAATATCTGGCCTTGAAAAGTCAACACTTCATGTCCTTAGTATCTCCATGTTTGAACAAGCTCTAAGGAGTCTCAACAGCAACAAGAGGGCAATACTGAAGTGGACTAGATTGCTGGGTTTGTTAACGTCACGTCTCGCCCTTGGGGAGTTAACCCACACACAAAAAACTCTTCTCTATATACATGTAACAGCAACTGAAACACAAAGAATGTAATGTATTACTTACAGCTCTGTGAAGAGACGTCCTCTGACAATTGTCTTCTGCCAGAACATTGGCTCCTTGACTTAGCAACAGCAAAACGCTGTCAATAAAACCGTTGCCAACAGCTGCCATCAAGGATGTTCTGCAGTGGGTAATTAACAGTAAGAGAACACATCAGACCCATGACCTCCTCAGAGCCTCTAACAAGACACATTCAAGAGTAAGGGGGTAGGTCAAATGCAATTTGTATTTATTATTATTCCAGATAGAATGGTGCAAATCATGTTGTGATAAATGCACACGCAGCTAAACAAATAGTGGAACCAACGGAATCGGTAATTTATTTTAAACACTGCAGCCAAAGAAACAATTCTAATATTGTTATTCACAAAGTACCTCTCCGGCGTAACATATGTATGTATTTCTTCTAATTCTTCTCACGGGGGGGGGGCTTAAATTTGCTCTAATTTAGGGAGGAGTGGGTAGGGTTTATTAAGAGGAAGCTGATGGATGGACATAGAACAGTCTGTATATAAAATTACTTGTTATTTTCAGCATAATATTGTTTCTTGGGAAATGCTATTTTCACACTACCAAACCTTGTTGCAGAGAAGTTGCCACTTTGATTTCTAGATTGGGGGAGGGGGGTATTAAATTTTAGGTCTATGAAAAGGGTCAAGGTTAAATAGATGGAGAAGGCTATATAGAGCGCAAATACTCCAATACAGTATGCTACTGAGATGCTAGTAGGGTGTAGGTCACAAGACTCTTAGGTGTCGGTGCTAACAGTCATGACAGGCATCGGTCCAATTCCTACCTCCCCTGCTCATCCACACAGTCGATAACTTCAGAGTTCTCATTCTCATTGTGCTGGAGAAGCAATCGTACACAGTCGGTGTGTCCATTGTAAGCTTTTGATAGAAACAGAAAAACATTCCATGAAATTACTTTACTTCCATTATCAAGATGAAGAAATTATATTGGAAGGCAGGGAGAATGTCAAACAGGAGTAAAAGGTACGGCAAAGGAGATGAAGCAGTAGTACTCTGCTATTAATTGAGATTTCTTTTACCTGCTCCTCAGCAAATGTGAAAGGAAGATTACCAAATCAAGTTGTTTTCCTGTTCAGCATGTGCAAACTGTTGCCATGTGATGACTTGTGGATTGGGAAGATTCTCTTCTACCGAGACTCTTCGGAGCAAGCATAACGGTTTGAAAACCTGTTTGATGAGTGCATCTCTCCCATGAGCATAAAACTCAACAGAAAAACAACACGATTTTGGCGGTCTTTCTTTGGCGTTTGTTGAATGGGTAAAAGAAAGCTCTGTTAGCAGGGTAATGGGGCAGATGAGGAGAACAGGAAAGAAGAAATGAAGAAAGAGAAGAAATGTAAAAACAATGGCAATTGGACAGGGGAACAATGATGGCAACAAAGGAAGCAGCACAGAAATGGGAGACGCGTATATAAAGGTAAAGAAAAGTATGTCAAGAAGGAGAAGCATCTAGAGAAGTATCTAGAGCGGAGAGAGACCAGCAATTATCTTGTAATAGATCCGATTAACACTTTATTGACCCATCTACAAGTAATATCAAGTGCCGGTGAGGCAAAATAGTTCCAAATAGAAAACATTATCATACAATTGACCAACAAATTCCTCAGTAGCCACAAAATGTCCTATTCACTACAATTTTGAAGTGTTGGCACGTAACTGTGGGAAATTCGAAGGAAGAAATATTTAACTAAAGTTAGCTCTGTGAACAAACTCTGTGAACAATCCAGGCTAGCACAATACTAAAAGTTTCCATTTAAGAACATTTTAACTTGGTTATGGATTGCGTGCTATACAAATGTACTTTGAATTCATTCATTCATGAAAATTCACATATTTTTAACTATGGAAACAATTATGTGATCATTTTTTTACTGTGCAAATAACTTGTTTCGTTTTCAATTTGTGAAAGTTTTTCACCTTTCCCACAAAATCAAACAGTCAACTTCCCTTAATGACGTGACCAATGCATGGCAATGTGGTCAAGAAAATCAAACTGGGCAACTGGAAATATTTGGCCAACTGATAATCAGAAAAGCTTCTGGGCATCAAACGTATTTAAAAAAACGTAAAAGGTGCCTTGCACATCGTGAAGTGCTGGTTTCATTTCTGTAGAAATGTGGTTTCATTTCATCTAGTGACTTCATGCTTTTGCACCAACCATTTCACAGCCAGGGGGTAATTAATTAATTAATTAATTAATAGATTGTGATTTGTGCAAACTCCTTGGCAGCCCTTCACTTGCCAATGGTACTTGTACATGTATAAACACGGATTTCACTCTGAAGCTTTACAAATCCTTGAAAGTTGAGAATCAAGGATTGCGTACAAACCATGAAAGAAAAAGGATCCACCGTTTACCTGCAGCATGAAGTGGGGTTCTTTTTCCAGCGGTATCATACATCAAAACTTTGGCATTGTTCATGAGCAGCAATTCCACACAGTCTCTGTAACATTAAACAATCGTACAGTAAGACATTGCTATGATAACTAGGCAGCAAATAATCATAAATTTGAAAACAATGGCATCATATACATACGAATGGCCGCCATAAGTAGCAAGGTGTAATGGAGTGCGTCCTGAATATGAAAATAAAAATTAGTTAACATTAGGGGTCTTGCATATGTGTTAATTTTTTTCATTTAATTAGTTAATTTGTTCAACCTCTGCAAAGCATCGATAAGTGTTCTTGTTTTGTTGCAAAACACATGTACTAGCAACAAACCCCTCAACGTTTGTCATAACTTACCATTTTCATCCTTAACTTCGAGGTTAATAACAGACTCTAACAGAACCTGGAGAGCTTGTAAATGGCCATGGAATGCCTAAAGAAGGAAGAAAGAAATGTGGTTTGGATGAAGCAAAATGAGCCTTAGTGTACAAAGCATGCAGGATAAATGCAACCATGAATTTGAAAACAACGAAAAGATGCCTTGCTAGTAAGCTGACAATTAGAAGATAAAACGAATGGTTGATTCCAGTTACTTGTTAGTAACTGAAATCTGTTAAATAAAACTAATCAACAAAAGAAATGACACAAGTAGAAACCCTTTTACACCATGGTTAGACTTATTGACAAGTTAACGATTATTTGTTATATTGGGAAAATTTGTGCTTGGGACCCAAACCTTTATTAAATCACAGTTTTCAGTTATCAGCATTTGTTAAATTAGATTTTAAGCCATACAAATGGCTGTAATTTTGCTGGACCCAAAAAATTGGGGTTCATTCTATTGGGGTTCCACTGTAGTGATAACATGTACAACACACAACTGTTCAGTAATACAACGTAGTGACTCAAGATTCGAAAATGGTACACAAATTAATACAGATAAATGCAACTACTAACTAAAGGTACAATGTGAAATTAAAATCGATTGAGTTGAAGTAAAGTAAAGTGAAGTGAAGTGAAGTGTAGAGCGAAATGGTACATGGAGGAACAGAAAGTGAAGTGAAGTGAAGTGTAGTGCGAAATGGTACATGGAGGAACAGAAAGTGAAGTGAAGTGAAGTGTAGAGCGAAATGGTACATGGAGGAACAGAAACTGAAATGAAGTGTTAACTAACAATAAACCTTTCTGCTACAGCCTTGAATTCTCCTAACCACCTCTGAAGAAAATGTATGGAGTTATTGAAAGGACTGATCAAAAGAAAGATTCATGAATGATATCAAGAAAGTAATGAACAAATAAAGTACATATTCCTTTTTTATTCTTCCTCCTATTGTTCCAGCAGTCCCCCATTATCTTGAAACCAGTTATTTCAAAGTTCTCTCTCACGATCTCAAACAGAAACCTGTTCCCTTTTGATTTAGGTCACTGTTAATCTGTAATTTACTACAGGTTATCTTCAACTTGGTTATCTTCACTCTCCCATTACTAAATTATCTAGAATCATTTATCATTTCCCTTGATGTCAGACATACAATGAGCAATGAGTTGATATTGTGAGTAATGTATGTTTGTATGTCTTAGTATTTATTGTATAATGCACCTATTAATGTTTTCCCACATTTTGTCAATGATTTTTGTCAAAAACCACTCCCATGGGATGACATGCTTAGTCAAAAAACACAAAAATCCCAACCCAGGGACAAGACGGGCTGATCCCAGGAAAGGGAAAACTCAAATGTCCCCTCCCTGGGGCGTGTCTACTTAATTAAAAGCACCTCCCTGCGGCAAGGATACCCTGTCAAATCCCCACCCCCTGCCCACAACCCCTGGGGTAACATTGATAGGTACATAGAGACGATTTCGCTTCACTGTCCAAAGCTCATTGCGTTGTCATTGCATTGTCAAAGCAGCTTTTGACCAATAAAATTTGCAATAGTTTTGACTCGTGTCGAGTACGGGCAGTCTTTTTCCTCTCACGTACACTCCATCATATAATGCAAATGACAATGACAATGTGATGAGTTTCATCGCTGATTGGTTTACGTCTGTCATGTGACCGTCTGATTGGTTGTCTGTACTTTCATAATTGTTGCGACAACAGATTTAGCCAATCTCTAGCTTTTCCTATCATCGTATTGTCATTGTCATTGCATTTGCATCGATCTTTTGACGAGTGAAGCGAAATCATCTCTAATAGTAGTCATTGTAAATGTAACAAATAGAGTCAACCATTTTTAACACAATTGTCTGGCTTGAAGATGGAGAAAACCACTCCCCACATTTTGGATGTCAAATAAATAATCTTAAATTAATTATCGAACATGACCCGCTGAAAGTGTAAAACAATGAAAACAAGCCAAAAACTAATCAGTCGCTAATGGCTGTATTGTTTAGAGGGGGTCTATTATAGTCTGGCGGTTTGGCGGTTTCAGCCTTTTTTAACGGTCGGTTTGCGGATAAAGCTTCCTTTTT
>JANVCJ010115381.1:0-16656 GCA_026413505.1 Epizoanthus ramosus
CAACCGGTAACCCCAGTTCGCCCACCCACGAACACCCCAAATTACCCTGATTTGGGTTGAAGGGTTTGTACGTAAGCGGCCGCGGCCATTTACGCCCCCCCCCCCCCGGGCCCAAGAGCCCTCAAAAAGCCCGGGCCGAATAGGGTTAACCCGCTGATTGGCGGAAATGCTGTTACCTCATGAAATCCATTCACCTGGCTACTAGTCTACTAGTAGATTCATCAATTTCATTATAGTTAAGTTCTTCATAAGAGCAAATTTTCTGCCATTCCTAAATACTCAGTTTCAAGTAGACAATTACTGGCAAATGAAATATATTTACCGGCATCACAAACACTCGCAGTTCTGTTTCTCTGTAAACAGATGTCAAATTAATTGTTTGTGCAACTCAGTTGATTCTTATGTGATCCAAGATAAGAGTTATGACAGTTACTGAGTGGGTTCTAAAATTTGAACTATAATTTAAAAATGTTCGGGTTCGTATAAGTAACATTTAACCAATTAGCACATTCATAAAAGCTCTTATCAGTTTCAAATCTAAATGTTCCTGAACAGGAGTATTTAACTACAGGTCAACCCTCACCTTCAGGAATCTCGGCCAATCGCAACGCAAATGATGACAAGTTCAGAATTACCAGCTAATTGCCTGAGTGCACGCCATTTAGGAATTCGAAACTCTGAAGTGTTCTCGCCACTTGTCCTCGGGCAGCTTCCCAGCTTGCATATCCTCAAAGAGGTACTGGTGACGAGGCCAAACCCAAGATCGTCTAGGATTTTGTGCTCGTCGTATCCATCTTGCTCGAACTTGCTTCTCCAAAAGAGCAGTAAATTCTAAATACTATGGCGACAACGAATTAATCGCACAAAGTGTTTACCCGTATGGTTGTCAAAAAAAAGGTAAAACGACAACAAAATGAAGCATATTCCTTGTTCCTTCATGTCTGCGAGCGCGAGCGCATGTAGTGAAACGTGACCAGGGACCGGTTACTCGAAAAATGGTTAACGTTAACCAACGGTTAAGATATTTACTCACGATTTGATTTACTTCCTTATTGACTGATTTGGGCTTTTAGTTCGGGTTTACGTAATTATGTTTCTGAGAACTATTTTAGTAATACTTTATAGGCATCGGATTACGTTTTTCTAGATGGAGAAATAACATTTAAAATTTGGCTTAACCTGAATTTGGTTAACGTTAACCGACTTTTGAGCAACCCGGGCCAATTTGGTATCGACTAAAGCCAACCGATGACTTACAAATTTTATTTTCGTCTGTCAATTCCAAAAAAAAATAAATTATAATTAAACGGAGTGCGTCTGAACCTCAAAAAAATTAAGATTATAATTTAACGGTTAGATGATGTGCTAAATTATAATTTAAACTTTTACGTCTAACCCCGTCCATTAACCTTCACATGGCTGGTCTTTTTTTTTTTATCTCATTTTTACCTTATTTCATAGTAGTCATCTTCGATTTTTGATTACGTCAGAGTTTTGCCTTAATTGATCTTTAAATTAATTGAAACAAATAATTTATGTGGAAAAAAATCCGTTTTAAATAAATATTATCAATCATAAACATGGTTGTCATTTGCACAATGACATTGGTAGAACTACCAGGAAAGAAATCGATTCCAAAAAGACGTTGGAATGAGGAAGTCTACTTGGAGATTTGCCCGTGATATTTTCCACTGATAAATTTTGGGAAAAGTCAGAAAGTCTAAAGTTGAAAGCATTTACCGTTTAGGAATGGCAAAATAGAATGTCCTTGTTTGGGAGAAGTCCCCCCTCTCCTCCTACCTGTAGCCCAGATAGGGTTGTCCAGATCGGCCGAAGACAAGTATTTTACCATGATTCATGTGCTGAAACAACAATGAGCCGAGCGAACCACATCAACTAAGGTTCACCCTCGGATATGACAGTTCTCAGTTGACGGACCACGCAATGGGTTCCTTGCACTACGCCGAGATTTGACAGTAGCAAAATATTTCAATCCACTTGATAAAGTATATAAATATTGAGTCACAAATTATTTCTTCTTAAAAATGCTTGCCTGTGAACAATGCAACTTTTCATGCTGAGTCTGTTATTTCTACTTTTTGGAAATGCCACGATAAAAGAGCTTAAATAACTCGGACTTGAACTCAGGACTTGAACTCAGGACTTGAACTCAGGCAGAATACCTATCTGTGCCACAACCAATACTCTGCAAGCAAATTATGCTTGCGAAAAGCAAAGCTATTATGTTCATTATGATGTTATTGTCTAATTATCATTATTAATATTATTCTACAAACAGTGAGCACAGCATGTCGTTGAGATGCATTGAAGTTTTGCATTGAATGAACTTCCCGTTGGTACTAGTGCGCGTGCTCTGCTGTCATTTATTAAGTTCCATGTCTTCTCAGTATTACTGACAACAATTCCTTCACCAGTAACCTGTAACCAACGGGTTAGTAGGAGAGGTTTTGTACAAACTATCTTCCCACTGAACTCTTCAAGGGAGTCTAACAGGCAGCAGGGACAAGTTTTAAATGGTTTCTGTGATTGTCTTCCTTCTGATCTTCTTCTCTTGTTGTCTTCTTCCGCCTGGCGGTAAGTTTTCCTTTTGACTACGTTAGTCGACAAACAACGTTTAAGTTAAAACACCTCTATTGAACTATTATAAGCAGGAACAGCGCTAAAAAACTAAATGAAAATGGCACAGAGCAAACATTTCGGTGACTGTCGAGGGGAACGTGCGAGATTTCATGGCCTAATTGTTAAATAATTATGCTAATCAGCTGCATGATTGCTGGGACACGATACCTGAGAAACCAAATAGCGCTGACACATGGCGGACGTAGTGACTTTGGCTTTAGCTTCAAAATATTCTCGTTTTCCAAAACAATGTGTTCACATCTTTCAGGTTTTTTTTTCAAACATTCTATCTAAATATCTATTGCTGACTTGCTGAAATATCAAGGAACTGCAACTGATACACAATACATGTATAGTATCAACTAAAGCTAAAACGTCCTCCGAATCGGCGTTCTTGTTTATCTCGAAACTTTTGGGTACCGAAATGCATAAGCAATGTAAGGCTTGAATTTGAGACAGGAAACGAAATCAACTGTAGTAGAGGCTGACAATAATGTTTATTGACTACACTAATTGATTTACTGATATATCAAATATTGGACAGTGAGTAAATTGTGGAACTTACTCTTCACTTCAATATTACTCAGCTACAACAATTTCTGTTATATTGGTTTTTCAAAATAGCTGATTTGGAGAGCATGCTAGTGTCATTAATTCATTACAACATTTACTGATTTGTTGAGGAATATTTTAGCGGCTGTTAACATTGAAAAGAAAAGGCATATAATAATTTCATAATTCACAAATTATCCGGATTTCGTTGTTGGCGCGACAGAAATGCGGTGCTTGAAGTGAGCTATACAATAAAGAGATCACAATGGCACATAAATAGAAATTAAGCACATTCAGAACACGTACATCAACTGCGTAGAAGCTTCGATGGAAATGAAACATTTCGCCTTCACGTGCATGAACGTTTCAGAAAGGACTCTTCTTTCGTTCAGCTGTTCTTTAAACAGGATATTCCGATATAAAAGAGCCAGGCCAAGCCAATGAAACATTTAGTTGTCTGTGGAGTGAACATCTCTGCCACAACTCGACAACATGTGTTGCTTTGCTTGAGTGCGCCCCGACATATCCTATTTCGCTAAAATTAAACCATTTAAGGATACTGATTAGATTCCTTCTGTTCATCTTTCTCTCGCTTATTTACTTTTTAGCATAAGAAATTTAGTATTTTAACGCAAAAGAACTGAATCACACGCTTGCTTGTCTACTACCTATGCCATTTTGAGTTGAAAGGAGGAGGGGTTATCCTTCTTGTCTAACAGAATCACCAGAATCAGACGACGAGATCTTAATAATTATACTTCCCGTCTAATTTTCCTTTCGTCGCGTCTCCAACGGTTTTATGAGCCCGCATACTATATATTTACAAATGCGGTATGATGTATTCTTTGTTCGAGCTGGACTGGTAACTAATCCCCAACCTTCAACCAAGATGGCGTCCAAAACGAGTGAAAACAGCACTTCTACGGATGCAAGGACAAGTAATTATTACTCGGGCTAAGTACGTAGTGCGTCAGCCAGAGTTATAAAACCGCCCCCAATCCTGATTTTTTGTACTACACAAATTCGCAGTTATCAGCAATCGCATTCACTTCACTTCACTATTGAAGCGTTTTTGTAACTGGATATATCTAGATTAAAAAATATTTTTATTATTTGGGGGGTTCAATTTGCAAGTGCGTCATTACTACGTTTGTTGGCAATTTTAGTGCGGGGACCGGCCGTTTTAATCGTGAAACTCTAGTGTAGTGGATTTGGAAAATTTAGGCGAGTGTCATCCTGTCCGTTCTTAGCACTTTGTCCGGCCGAAAAAGACCCGAAAATAATGATGAACGAGCGAATGCATGCATGCATAATGGTATTCTCACATGTTTCTTGGGAAACCAACGTGGCTTCCATGATTGCTTTAAGAACCCTCTTTCCTTTCACCAACTCACTGGGCACTGAAATATGGACTCTAGGAACCGGATCGGGCATTTCTTAGTTGATTATTCTTAGGTAGCCCGAGTGAACGCTCAACTAGCGGCTTGTTTCAAATTTAATTGTGCTCCCTTGACCAGACATTGTGAAACCAGACACCGCGACAGCGGCTATAAATAGATCTCGAGCTGCTATAAGTTGGCACATTGCAACAACAACAACAACAACAACAACATCTTTTTTTACACTTGATAATTTACTGCGGAATAGGGTACAAATAGAAAAAATGAACAAATTATCAAGTGAAGGCCACCTGTAATAACCATATCGGGCTAATCTAGACAGGTGACCTTTAAATGTGAAGTGTAGTAATCACTGATCAGTAGACATGAATAGTGTAGTATCTGGCGAGCAGGCATCCCTCATTTGCCGAGAGGAGTATGGGTGATCTTTACCTGCCAGGTAGCTAGGCTGAATTAGGAAACAGTTATAATACTTGAAAAGTTGGTTTAAGTTCACACAGTTAGGGTGCTGTTCATGCACACTTGGGCCCTTTGTCTACACGTTATCATTTGGTTAACTTATCATTACTCAGAACAAGCGTGCATTAATCATGTTTTGTCTAGAGTGGTTCTGTATGAAACGATGGACAATATTAATCTAAAATCTAAGTTTATTTGGCTTCCTGCAACACAGCTGAGTATATATACCTTAATTTTACTACATACCTAGAAATATGTGCCATCCAGTTTGAAAGCAGACCTTCAAAACCAACCAAAGCTGTTCTTGGTAACAATATAATCTTGAAGTGGAAGATATCATCAATGTTAAATCTGTCATCAGTCACATGGGGAGAACATAGAGATAATAAAAAGAGCGATGTTGATCCTGTCTTCATCTACGTAGAAGGTAACAAGGTCAGGTTTTTTAATACTGGCAGTGGTCAGGCAGGCGAGTTGTACAATGGACGTACAAATTTTGTTGGCAATTTTGCAAACAAAGAAGCCTGGTTTGAGATAAGGAAAGTACAGCCATCTGACGCCGCGGAGTACGGATGTTCCGTAACGGAGGATACGACGTTTGTGAGCGCTTTAGATTCAGTGATGCTGGAAGTAATTGGTAAGTTTACGTGTACATACAACCTAACCTATTCGTATGTTTCATTATGATTTATAAGAGCCACGTGCACTTAGCCTTCAACTTTTTGCAGTCCTCTTTCTTGGAAACTGATAGTTGTTTGTAGTCAAGAGATTTGGGAAGGATCAAGGATTCAAGGTTCAATTTAATGTCTCGAACGGTATAAATTCGATGTATCCAAGAGTTCACAGCTTATTTATATATCATGTAATATTTTTACGTGACCGTTAAAGTTCCAAGTTCCTGCTTCCCTACTGAATAAAAACACTGCCTTCAAGCAATATTCTTTCTTTGACGCAGTCATGCTTTCGAAATATAATCCACCGAAGATCAAGTTTACAAGTTCTAGAGTTGATAACAACATATTGATGCACCAGTAGGGAGTGAGCAAGGGATTGCTTTTAAATCCTATCTATGTAAATTACCTAAATATGTAAATTAGGGGTAATGAATCATATTTATAGCTTACAGATACCTAATATTGTTATTCTTAATATTGCAATTGTATGCTCCCATGGAAATCAGCGCTTGTTGATATGGGCTAGCGTAGCTAAATGAAGTTGATCTATCTATCTATCTGGGTTGGGAGGAGGGGGGGAGTCGGCGAGCGAATCGCTGTGCCAATCAATGTGCCAATCATGCCAGTAAATGTTCCTCTGTTACCATGTTTTCAACAAAAATTAATTTAGCTTGGATTTGTTTCACAGATTTTATACATCTAGATTAGCAAATGCTAAATCTGTGTTTCTTAATTCATTGCAAATCAATTAAGGCAAAATTCTGACGTCACCAAAATTCAAGATGGCCGCTATGAAAAACAAGATGGCGTCGTTGTGATGTCACATGACGCCATCATTGAATTTGCTCATTGACAAAAGGTGTGCCCAGTACCAACAGTACCTTCTAATTGTAATGGTAATGGTATTACATTTATACTGCGCACTTTCCATGGGAATATATTCAAGTGCGCATTACAGAATCCCAGAGATTGTACTGAAAGCATGGAAGGCACCAAGAGGAGGTGACAAAACACAATACCTTCATTGGCCTACTCCTATCGACAAGTGCGTGAGTTATTTTAAGTAACTGGATATACCGTCGGGAGACTAGGCCAACGTCATAACATCCCTGTCCACGGACGGGGGTGGCGAAAGACGGTCGCACAAATTCAAACCTCAGCGAGTATTGAACCCGAGTATTGAACCCGGAACCTTCTGGTTGGGAGGCTGCGCCAACCACGCTCCCTCCGCAGACAGTTTCTGCTTTCTTGTTTTGTTCCAGAATAAGGCATTGGTTATTGACCAATGAAATGACATGTAGTGCGCATAAGTTGCTTGTTCATGAAGTGTGCATTTGAGGAGTTCGATTCTTCCTCTGAGAAAACATTTAACTTGCCTGATAATTCCAAATAGTTTTAATTAAAACAGATAATCAGAAGTGCTTGTAAAACAAAAGGCCAGCAGTTGATGCCATCATGATATCATGTTGGTATCGAACCGCAAACCTAGTGTTCATAATTTTAAAATTATTTTTATTAAAAAATGACTGTTATTGCATGCAAATCATGCAATTTCATTGGTACACTTAATACCGACAGGATTTAATGTAAAATGCACTAAACCTTCAAAAACTAACAACATTAACTATACGATGTAATAAAAGGATACAACTCCAGTTCAATATAAAGAAATAACTAACAATTATTATTATTAAGAATACCTTTTAAAATCTGCAAAATAGCTTTTTGTTAAATTTTAGATAAAGTGATAGTGACACATGAAGGTCCTTTAAAAAATTATGAGATAAATCTATCAGACCGAAAACTTTGATACTTTTCTCGATACGTCTCCTGTGTTAGAAATGTTTGATTTTGCGTACGAACTATTAATGTCTAATTTTTCAAATTGTATTTACCACTTTCGCATTTAATGCTTTGACAACCAAACTCCAATTTACGTACCTTTAACGGTAAGCGCTACAAAACTGTTGTAAAAGAGTTCATTCAGGGAGGTCATAAAAAAGACTAGGGGAAGGGGGTTGCAACAACCTCCTCGTTCAAAAAGGGAGGGGTTGGCAATATTTTTTTTATTGGTTTAAGTTAAATTGCGGTGTGATATGTTACATGTACCCAAGGATTTTGAAAACAACAGAGAAAAAATATTTTCTTTTAGTTTGTGACTTATATATGAGATATACTAGCAGTTACCAAGGGTAAGTGAAGTGCCGAGCTTTTCACCTGAAGGCTGGCTGACTATATTGGTCTATGTTTATATTATCAACAAAACTCTCGAAACGTGCCAGCATTCAGGTACATACGATCTCCATGAGTCCATTTGTTACTATTAGGATTCTATCGATATTGGCTCCGAACTCCACAGCTGAACTGGAAGAAATCGCTCGTATAAGACAGGTCGCTAAAACATTCATTCTACAAGCGAATAAACTTTCATTTGCTGATGACTGTTTCCACAGCGGGAACATGATTCACTGACAATAATTTTCGATCGGGGATCTGTCGATCAGGTACACACGATCTCCATGAGCCTCTCCGAACTCCACAGCTGAACTGGACGAAATCGCTCGTATAAGACAGGTCGCTAAAACGTTCATCAAGCTCATGAATACTTCCACAAGCGAATAATCTTTCATTCAGTTTCGCAGCCAGTCGAAGAAAGCCGTAAATATCTGTATTCACACAATGCAAAATTGTTGAGCTGGACTGACATGAGCTTGTTAGCCGCGCGCATATATCGGGTGGACTGGGGAGAATCATCCTGAAACCCGGAAATCCGAAAATCCGGAGCCCCGGCCGGCATATCGATCCTGTCTAGAATATGATGCCTCGCTAACGCTTGGCAATAAGAGTGAAGTCTGACAAATATAGCAACATAGAGTGACAAAATACAGAAACTAGATTATTCACTAAAAATAGTTATCAATGGACATCGGTTAAGCAAGTTGTTCTAACACTGAGACATTTCTAGGTGGGTTGTATTTACTGCCTACCGAGTTTCATTCCAACCGATATAAAATTGACAGAATTAAGGAAGGCGTTGAGGAAATACCATCAAAGAGAGAGGGTTTATCTCGTTTTACTCATTCTTAGAGTTGAATCTACATTCACTAATGACAACTACTAAAGATAAATTATACAATGTCCAAAACTAGCGATCGTGATCGTGGCAGACCATGGCCGACCGTGACATTCGGCGTGGTCGGTGTTGCTGTGACCGTGATCAACTGCTGCTACCGTGGCTGATCGTTGAAGGTCGGCTGTCTTCTCCTTAACTATCAGTGTGGCGTACCCTCAAGTTATTAGTGCTCTTGATTGAAGACCCGATTGCAAACTACAGAAAGCAAAAAGATATGTATTCCTATACGATTAAGTACCTATATATGTCCATGGCAAAATGTGGGGTCTGGGAAAGCCAAGAAAAAGTAAAACAGCCCGTATTACATACTGTTAGTAACATTTCTTTTTACTTTGTTATCACAAGTGCCTCCAAACATAACACACCCTACAGTTAGCAGCACCTACATTTCGGGGCAGAAAGTGAATGTCACGTGCAGGGCATCAGGAGCACCAACACCAAGTGTGACATGGATCAGAGTGAATGACAAGCATGAATACCCATCGTCCACTGGGGCAGCTCATCTGGTGTTTAATTCAGTTGGGAAGGACGATAATGGAACGTACAAGTGCAGAGCTACTAATGAAGGTGGTAAATCCGAGGTCACTGTGGACCTTGTTGTATACTGTGAGTACCATAACAATTCTACTACTACTACTACTACTACTACTACTACTACTGCTACTACTACTACTACTAGTACTACTACTACTACTACTACTACTACTACTACTACTACTACTACTAATAATAATAATAATAATGGACCGCAACAGACCGTTGTTCACCATGGCCTACCGTGGCCTACAGGTGACGGTCGCGTCAGAGTGGCAGTGAGCGTGGCCTACCCTGGCCTAGCGTGGCCCATCGGTTACGGTCGGCAGGTTTTCTCCTCAGCTGACAGAATGGCGTACCTTCAAGTGATTAGTTTCGTTGATTGAAGATCTGTTTGGATCTGATTGTAATATCTAATAACCAATAACCACCGACCAAGCATGGCATCTTCATCATTTTAGTTTAAAGTGAAAACGTCATTTCTGGCAAAACGAAAGAACATGTTACACTAAATTCTCTGTGAAGTCTTTGGGATTCAAAATCATAACAAGAACGAGAACAGAGTGAGAAATATCTAGTATTTTTGCAGCTTGATAGTCCTAATGACCCATGAAAAAATGATGGCACCCTTTATTACCGCCATGCAAAACTGCATCGACCACGTCAAGAAATGGATGGGTAATGACAAGATCAAACTGAACAAGGTTTAAGCTGAATTTAGGATACTTATTGGAACCAGACAACAACTTCCCGATAGGCAATTTCAGCCCCTGTGCGTCGGTGGTACACTGATTGATTTCCCTGTTAGAGAAAGTCAGTAATCTTGTACAGATGTTACGTTGACTCACAGTGAAACATGGCACTCCTACAACCAAATCAACCAAATGTTGTAATGCGGCTTGCAGTTGTTTAGTCAGGACACTACTATAACTTTTTATCAGAATACATGGATAACAAGTCGTTTAGACTACTACAATAATCTGCTACATGGTCTACCGGCCTCTCAGCTCGATAATTTGCAACGTGTCTAGAACAAGCAAAACAGCACCAGAAAGGTCAAAGAGAAAACTATTGAAGTCAATAATCGTTTGGACATAGTTCGAAGAAAGTAGTTCCGGCAATTAATATTTTTTAAGTTGGCTTTACGCTTCAGCCCAAAAAGAAACAATAGATCCAATTAGCAAACATAAACACTATTGCACCTGGCGTTCAGCCCCCTGCAACAAACGCAGTGAATAATTGGGCATGTTTCGGCAAATAATCCGCCAGAACACCGCCGTGTCTGCACAGCACTCTTTCTAGAGCCAGGACGTGGTCCTTAGATCAAATTCGGCACTGATGCTTGAGAAACATAAAAATCCGGAATTTAGCGGGACTGGGCGACCGCTCCTTCGCGTTCCGCGCAAAACCCACCTCCTGGAATGGCATGCCGATGGTGATAAGACTGGTAGACACTATTCGAAGTTTTAAACAAGTTTTTGAAAATACACAACTATTTAAAACGCGTCTGTGTAGTCTATGTCAATCTGTACTGGTCAGGAAACCTGCTGTAGGATGTATATTTTTAAACTCAACTGAACTGAGGAGTGTGACAACATGTCATC
Organism: Epizoanthus ramosus; assembly: GCA_026413505.1. Lineage (NCBI taxonomy): Eukaryota > Metazoa > Cnidaria > Anthozoa > Zoantharia > Epizoanthidae > Epizoanthus > Epizoanthus ramosus. The sequence goes on from JANVCJ010115381.1 coordinate 10,997, forward strand.
AGTTCCCAGTAACACATTACACTGAAATCAGACATTACCGAATCTGAAAATCTCTACGAATTGAAACTTTGGTCAAAGTGAACCGCGATAAAAATCTAAACGGATTATTATCACAACTTACATTGCCACAGTGACCTGACGATGGCGAATTTAACCAGTGATGTTGTCTGTACGCCGAATTAGTTTTATTTTTGCAGCCAGGAAAGACCTAAACATATCGTCTGAAAAATAAGAACAAACTAAGAACAAACTGAGGCTGAAACAAAATTTCGCTCTAAATTTGTATGAGTTTAATATACCGGCAAGAAAAATACGCTATACTCTTCCCGCAAGTGGACAGAGTCACGTTTAAAATCTCCCACTTTTAATTTTACAGGAAAAATTCCAGAGTGATTGCTTATTTTAAAGAAACACTTCAAATTGAAAGCCAAACAGTGTCAAAAAGCGCACCTAAATAATCCAATTAACCTGATTTTCATTGCTTTTCAGACAAACCTGAAATAGCAACGGAAAAGAGCAACGCAACGGTTAGGTCCTGGGCAGGACACACAATAACTCTTCAGTGTCTTGCTAAGGGGAATCCTCCACCAAAGGATTTCAAATGGTTCAACCCAAGTGGTGGTGAGATCACTGTGGGGAAAACTAACATAACTGATGGCAGTATGATTGGGGTGTTTACAGCAGCCGACCCAGGGGACTATGGACAGTACAAGTGTCGTGCTGTGAATGACGTTGGAAATGCTGATCATATGATAAACGTCGTTCAGTGGTGTAAGTAAAGTGGGGTTCCAAGAGTTTGAAAGGCGGGAGGGGTATATATATACAGAAATGCAAGAATAGAAAGAAATCTTAAACAGCTGCTATGAAAGCGGCAACTTACGTTCCTAACGGATAGGATTACTACCTATACATTAACTTATTTAGTTAATCCGAGTATTCCGCCAACATTTAATCGCAAGAATCATGATTCTTTTAGCCGCCCCGGGTAAGCCTGCGATCACTGTATCTGCAAACAAAATCCAAGTCTCTAACGTCGAGATCGTCTGGAAGGCGCCATCCAACAATGGAGGAAGTGCCGTGATTGACTACAAGGTGGAGGTATACATCGACAAGAACACTCGAGACCGGCCAGGGAAAGTTGTGACTGGTACAGACACGGTTATAGAGAATCTGAGGGCAGGGACAACCTACACTATCAATGTCTCTGCAAGGAATATCGTAGGCTTTGGTAAAGCTGCCACAAAGGAGATCACTACGAGTACTCAAGGTAAACATACTGTAATTTCTGGAATGGGAATGTATTTTCTGAGTCGAGTTTTACATGGCCGCCCTGAGATATATTTTTATTATCTTCGGATAGAGAAGAGCCAATGCGCAAAAATAGTATACAGCTAAGAGAGATAATACAGCAACGAGAGTGCATAGAAATAAAATACCTTAGAACAGGCAAAAAGCAATCAACACGACGAGCTACTAAATGCCCTAAAAACTGCTGAATGCCTCTGAAGCAAGACTGTCAGTAGTAGTTTATATGAAACTTTAATTACTGAGATTCGACCTAGAGAGCATTGTAAAAAATAGGACCGTTTGTTCTTCATACAATAATTATCAACATTGGAAGATATGATTTATTAAAATAGACTCTCACCAAAATCGATGTCGGACATTTTGCAATGCAAAATGCTCCTTGTACTTAATATATTCCGTAACTTCAACATAGCAGAGTGCGCTATGGTCACAACTGGAAACCCATTACTACCAACCCCAGCAGCAGATAAAATCTTTTTCACACCCTTATCAACACGGCTATACTTGTCAAAAGGTATAACAATAATTGCAGAATCGCAGCCCCAATCCCTATTAGCATTATTCATGTCAATCAACCGCCCACCCTCGCCGCTAACATCCCGGTTCGCGCATTCTACATAAGCCAACACGTTCTTCCTAAGCAAATTCTTACTATAACCTGGTCTAAGTAACCTAACCTTAAATAAGTCAATACAGTGGTTGTAATCCTCAATAGTGGATGAATTCCTATAATACCTAATCGACTCTGTCCTTAATAAACCCTTGAAAACGCTGGAATGATGATTAAACGTAGGGTCTAGGTAACTAAATGTATGATGAAGCTTAAAATAAGTACTCCTATGCACTCTGTTGGTCTGGCAGCTCACGTCATCTAAACACAAATTTAAATCTAAAAACTGAGCCCTGTAATTATTTAACGAAAATGTGATTATTAAGTTCCTTGGATAAAAAAGCCACGAGCTTCTTTATCTGGCCTAAGACAACGGCCTCATCATTGGTACTATAAAACATAAAGCTATCATCAGCGTATCTACTAAATAATTCCAAACTCCCCTCTCGAGTAACCAACTGAAAATTGTATTGAGCATAAAGTAACACTAAATCACTAATCTCCTTCGAAAAATAACAACCCATACTGCCCCCCCCCCCGTGTCTGCCTAAAAACAGAATTACCAACATTAAAATAATTAAAATAATTGCATAATTTGTATAAAGACACAATAAACTCCATCCTCCCCAAATCTAAACCTAAAAGCTTCGTAACACTAATCAAAGCAAAAATAGCATCATCACTCAAAATAGTTGTGTATAAATCCTTAAAATCAAAAGTAACAAAACAATAACCCTCCAAGCCATAAACTGCAACATCTTCTAAACGGTTTATAAACTCCTTAATACTACTTATGGAAGTAAAACGGAAACCATTACCTAAAAGATAGCATTCAAACTTCTCAATTAAATCTCGCAAACTATTCTGCAAAATACGGGAAGCCTCGAACGTAACCCAGTTAAAGCCAGTTATTATCGGCCTAACCGTTAACATCCCCTCATTGTGAACACCCGCAGGTTCATCTAACTTATGAACCTTAGGAATAAGATTTAAACTAGGAAGGTCGTATTCAGATACAGACCTCTTAAACAAGTAACTTCTTTCCTCCTGACAAACAGCTAAATTATGGCGTGTTACTAAATCAATCAAAGCAGCACGAATCTTTACCCTTAAGTCCATGCACCTCGCTAAGATCGCCGTAAAACTCATAAAACCTAGAACAAAGTTGACGCTTATACTCTCTCACATAAAACGATCTGCTATTTACGGAAAAGCCCATTGACTTATCACTGGGTCGTATCAAAATCCCATCCAACTGCTGCAAATTTCCCACAGCCTTCCCCTCTAGATTACTTAAGTTATTGCGAAACGAAGATCTATTCACTTTCCGCTTCTTAAGAAAGTTTTTCAAAACCCTGTCTAAAATCTTCAACGCGTTCTTCACTTGGGACCTGGTATCAGGTTACCATCATGTAGACATATACCCAGAGTAAATTTGCACCGTTTATAAAGAATTATGTGTATCTCACTAAGCGAAATTATCTGATAGTTCCAGGACCTGGACCAAGGCTGTGCTATAACAACAAGCCTTCCGTGTGTTTGGATGTCCTAAATTTAGGATTATTGCCATAAGGCTCGATTTCCGATGACCGATTTTACGTTCCTATTGAGAACGTTGTACACATTGTACTACGGAATCTAGCGAGAAAAGATCCCAGGTGTGGACATTGGCACGTTCTGTGACCTATCAGCTTAGTATGAAAAGATCCCATGGGGGACATCGGCACGTGCGGTGCCCGAGGAGTAGAGAGAAAAGATCCCAGGGGGACATTGGCACGTCGGTGCCTTATCAGTTTAATAGGAAAAGATGCCAGGGGCGACACAAGTACATCACTCGTTTTATTTTAACGAGCTGTTAATGGCACGTATTGAGTTATTGCCAGCACAGAATTGGCGCATTTTGAGCACATATATTGGTACTTTATTAGTTGTTAATGCACATTTTATGCGCTTATGAGATATCATTAGCACGTAATTGGTGCGTTATGAATTATTTTCAGAACATTTATTGGTGCATTTTGAGTTATCATTGACACATATTGTTGCATGAGGAATTATCATTAACATGCACGCAAATTATGCGTTACGAGTTATTACTGCGTTATATAAGTTATCATCGAGCGTTACTTACTTTGAGCATGTTTGGCAGTATGAATGTATATCTTGCTAATAGATTGTACAAAGTGTGTTTGTTTAGATTTGTTTCAGTGCGGGATGTTCAACGAAATCGAAGACCCGACCCTACAGCAGTTGGTTCCCCAGATGAATTAGACCTCTTAGTTGGTTCCAGTGCCGATAACACCGTCGCCAAGTACAGCGCAGGATGGAGGAAGTGGAAAGCATGGGCGTGGTCCAATTTAGGAATCGTTGCGCTTCCTGCCATTCCTCTCCAAGTCGCCCTGTACCTCACGGAGCTAGCGAAGCATGCTTCCGACAACGGCCACTCTGTCGCAGTCATCGAAGCAGCAGCGTATAGCATCAGATGGGACCATCGCATGGCGGGGGCGATTTCTCCCACAGACCATCCTTTAGTGAAATCAGTGATCGAAGGAACTAAGCGAAAGCTAGCTAGGCCTATTCAGCCCAAAGATCCTCTTTCAAACAATGTTGTAACGGAGATTAATAAGAAACTCATGATCAATACCCCAAATGCACCTCTAGCAGATATTCAATTTCTTTTCATTTTACTTGTCGGATACGCTGGCATTTTTCATATCAGTGAGATCCTAAACATTAAAGTTAAGGATGTGCGAGTGTTTGATAATTATTATTATTAATAATAATAATAATAATAATAATAATAATAATAATAATAATAATAATAATAATAATAATAATAATATAATTATAATCATCATCACCATCATCAAAGGAACTGATTATCCGCCACACAAAAGATCGGAATCTGATAATTTTTGATGCTGGAATCCGGAATCCAGTGGAGTGCACGGAATCAATAATCCAGAAGAATGAGTGTAAATAAAATACGCTGTTGTTCAGATTCCGGAACCAACAACCAAAACAGAACATTAACAACTCGCTCGGTATATATATAGCTGACGGCGCTTCATATTTTCTGTTCTGCTCGCTTTTCAAAAAGACAATACAATTGATGGGTTCCAAAGGGTTCCTTTATGGGTTCCTGTGCTCAAACATAAATATTATGTCATTGTAGATCATTTTACAGCATTCTGTGGGGCCCCTGTGCTCTTACCTCAAGCGTGTTGGCAAGATATTTATATAACATTTTAACAGGATCGTATGGGTCCCCTGTGGACTTACCTCAAGTGTGTTTGTGCCACCGTAGATAATTTTACAGGGTCGTGGATTGCCAACTGGGAACTGTGAAACATCTGTGCAGCGAGTTGGACAAAAGCCGTTGCCCAGGACAGAGACAGCAAGAGTTATGCTGAGAAGTTTGACATCCATCGGTTTTAATAGCGGATATCTTTCTTGTGTTTAGAAGACTTTTCTGTTTTGGTGTACTTGAGATTGTTGTCAGTTCTGATAAAGAGATAAAAAATTTTACCGTAAGGGCAATATTATCGAACAGGTATGCGTGTGTATAAAGCTTGCAGACGAGATGTGTTACTGCCGAAATGAATTATACAGATGATATTATGATTTGCCATAAAATAGGTGCACAAAAGCAGTGATCTAGGGATAGACAGACAGACAGACAGACAGACAGACAGACAGACAGACAGACAGACAGACAGACAGATAGATAGATAGATAGATA
>JANVCJ010115491.1:0-16646 GCA_026413505.1 Epizoanthus ramosus
CTGCTACTGCTACTGCTACTGCTACTGCTACTGCTACTGCTACTGCTACTGCTACTGCTACTGCTACTGCTACTACTGCTACTGCTGCTACTACTACTACTGCTACTGCTGCTGCTACTACTACTACTACTGCTACTGCTGCTACTACTACTACTACTACTATTACTATTAATTTTAATCTGAAAATATATAACAACACTAAATCGACAGACTCGTCATATATCATGCAGTATTATATATGACATATTTGTTGCCCTGTAGAGGATGATAATATTTCAAATATATAATAAACATTTATCAGTTTATGGAGAATGTGTTGCAGGTAGACTAGGTGCAGTGAGATGGCATCAAGCTGATATAATTAAAGTGCCAATATAGCTTGATCTTAAAAGGCTTTTTCAATGCCGTCTTTACAATCAAGTAAGATAAAGTAAAACAGGTGCATTTAGATTGAATAGAAACCTTGAGAAGTCTGGCGCACTCCCTTGTGATGCATTAGCACAAAATGTTCCAAGCGCAAGTTAAAAACATCCTGTTCAGAATTAAATTGTCCAACTGTGAGAGTGAGAGCTTCACAAGACACTAATGTACAGTGATACGGCGATATATTATATCTACATTTCCTTTGTAGATATTACAGCGAGCAGGCGCTCATCCATCATTACTATGTTTATTACAATATAGATACCGCGTTTGCTAGCTTCTTCGAAAGCGGAGGTTATGCGCAGACTGGTAAGTATCTGGATAAAATCATATCGAGGGATCGGCCGTGAATGTATAATTTATTGTACACTTCCTTCCCTATAGCCCTTAATCTGAAGCAAATTCAGCTATTAAGTGGAATTGTGTACAATAGTGGCGACCTGGACAGCGACATTATCTGAAATGGGAGAAAAGCTCGATTGATGCTGTTCGTCTCCCGCGTTGAGCACTTTCGATTTATACCAACGCCGTTTTCTTTGTTATATCGTTAATAATTCATGGTTTAAAACAAGCTGGTTTAATTTCCTTTCGGATGAAGTTTAACATATTTTTTATAAGAACTTAAAACCCTGCGCGATCAATATTTGATGAGCAATGTGCTTGAGAAGTAAAATTATTTCGTCTTATCTTCCGAAAATGTGGCGCCGTTTAACTCAACGACATAGTGTGAGTAAATAGGAGAATATACTTATAGTTCTCATAAAAAAAAGTCCCAAGCAGTGCATATACTGTTTTACACGAATCCGAGTTCAGTCTAAAATTTCAACCAGACAGTCATCTCATTTGGCATTTAAATAGAAGCTAGTAACGTAAGTTTCCGAGAGATTTTTTAAAGCTGGGTTTATTTTATGTAAGAATGACTGAGTTGTTTTCTGTCATTGATCAATTTTGTTTTTCACCTGTTTATAGGCCTCCCCATAAAGACAGGTGTTGTTTGAGTAATCTTTTTAGAGAGAGAGAGTTGCATTATCATGAAAGTTTAGAAGGCTTTTAAGTTGTTTTCAATTTTAATAGTATTTGTGCGTTCGGTCTTGCCTAGAGGAACTGAAAGCAATTCGACAAATGCTGCTTTTCATCGTGCATACATAATTCACACGCTTTCGTTTTTTACTTTCTCGGGGCAGTTCCAAAAGAGGTTAGGGCTTTTGGAAGGTTCTCGCCGACAAATACGAAATCATTTTAGAGATATTATCAACAAGATATTACAAATTAAAGAAAAACTGAGTTCGACGATTGAATACACATTTCCTTTATTAAGAGCTCAGTGTTTGATATTCAACCAAGATAACGTGTCACTTCGTGTACAACTGTTAGTGAAGATCGAGTTTGACAGCGCGCGACAGATCAGATCCAACATGTACACACTTAAACAAATATATGCGCAACACATATGGGCAGAAATGGAGGCGGTTTTAACTGATGTGATAGTTACTCAAAAATGTACTGAATTAGATATTAATTAAAACTACTGAAAATCCCATCCAACCTCCGTCTTGACTTTTCCAGAAAACCTGTCAATAATATATTTATATACTGATGACATTTACACGTGCATGTGTTACGAATTGTCAACTATTTGCTCAGAATAATAAGTCAGCCAGACTAGTCTATAATGTTGGTCACACAGATAAGGATGGTGCTTGTTAGACGTTTTAGTAACTCCAAAGCAAAGCAAAGCAAAGCAATGACAATTCCATTGCTTGCTATTTATCATTGATCATGCGTTTTACGGCTTTTACATGCAATTGCTGATCACTTTGCCATTGTAGGCCAATCCCATGTGCTACTTTAAACTGTGCAAGGCGTGTATAATCAACTGAATATATAATAATAATAATAATAATAATATTTCTTCGAGAAGTTTGAAAACAATAAACCTGAGCAAGCTGCAACTTGATACATTTTGCAGTTCAGTTGAAGAGCTGTCAACGTGGACAACAGAATGCGTAAACGTCTGCGATATTTAATCTGAATTGCCTTTGCTTATGATATGCAAACTAAACCATGTTGGTTTCTTCAATCCTAGATTGAAGGCGGACTTTGGTGTTTTCCAATCAGTTCTGGTCGGTGCACACTTGGTATTCTAGTGAAGAGAACCTCTTCTTTGATACGTTGGCCAAGTTCTACAAGTAATCCAAAGTGATCCCCTGAGGCAACCACAAACAAAATATGGTCATGTACGCGTGCGCAACTATCAACAAACATAGCTAAACATTCTGGAGTTACCTAAACAACGGACCGAAGAATGTCTGTTGATAAATGAACGCGATTAGATATCGATATGGATCAATTGATACAGATTAGAGTTCAAATGCTTCTCGGGTATTTGCTTCCCCAGACATCCCATAATATCGATTATTCAAGATGGCCGATGTAATAGGTCCGTTTAAACACTTTTAAGAACATCACTTCTTCGTTTCTTCCCGCACTGAGTGGCTAATAAAAGAACAGTTCTTGAGAAAAGGTCATGTGAAAACTCAAAACATAGCTATTGCAAAATAGTAACTAAGTATACAGAAAATAGAAAAATGCACTAATTGACACTATGAAATACACAACAACTTTCATTGCAGTAGGAAACGTCTACAGCAGGAAAACTATGGAACTACGAAAAAATAGCAATTTTCCCACAGATTTAAAAAGAGATGGCAATATCCAAGTCTGAAACACAGCTTCCTGCACAAAACACTTGCAGTTTGATTCTAAAGAAGTCGATTTTCGGATTCGGTTGCTACGTAGTCCCAGTTTAATTTGGAAAATTGATTCTTTGTAGCAAAATCCCTTTGAGCTACTTCCCTGCTGTCGTTTTCTTTGTTCTTGCAAACTTTATGTTGTCAACGGTTCTGTTGAGTAACTTTGTTGCCTCTGTTAGATCCCTGTTAGTTGTTGCCGGTCAAATTTAGGTTTTCAGTATGACAAAAATCGTGAGACAGTATTCATAATTTTAAAATTGTAAAAAGCACAACGCATGTCAGTTGATAACTAATTAAGCGTTAATTCATTGTATTAAGGAAATTTCTAACGAGACCAGACTTCACTGCAAGAAGCAACATTACAAGGGGTCAAAATATAGATTTAAGGCTTTGACCGCCTTTTGCACCAGTTTACTAAGGCCGGCATATGTTTCTGTTCAAGATGTGGTATATGCAAGCAACAACACATATAATGCTAATGCTAATGCTAATGCTACTGCTACTGCTACTGCTAATGCTAATGCTAATGCTAATGCTAATGCTAATGCTAATGCTAATGCTAAGCTAATGCTAAGCTAATGCTAATGCTAATGCTAATGCTAATGCTAATGCTAATGCTAATGCTAATGCTAAAGATAATGCATTATGCTAATGCTAATGCATTATGCTAATCCGTATACTAATAATAATTAATAATTTTATTCAAAAAGGTGTACGCGTTGGTCCGTGTTCGCCTGATTGTTTCTGTTGTTTGTTACTCTGTTCTCTGTCTGTCTGTCCGTCCGTCTGTCTGTCTGTCTGTCTACATGTACATCTTCCTGCCTTTCTCTCTTGCGCTGACTCACGTCCATTTGCATGAACATATAGGTTCACAAGAGCATTATCATGATAATATATACAACACACGATAAACAGGAACACAAACTGAGCTGCTATATAATATGCGCTCAATATATCCATAGTGTTGCCGGCGAGCCTCAATAATTCAAGAGAATCATACCAGATATTTACTCAGCCAGCTTCATTTTATTGATTTGTTTCTTTACAAAAGCTTTATCCTCAAACTATATTGTGCTACTGCACAACTTACGATGTGCCAATCACATTGGCAACTCACGATCAAAGCAGATTGCTTCAAGTTCTGCTTTTATTCATTTAATATTACAAAATATTTACATTACTGTAATGAATGTAGATTGACCAATATTTACAAGAACCTTGTTTCAATTTTTGCACTTCTAAAATTCTTGCAATTAAGAGAACGTTAGGTTACATATAAAGTCCTAAGCGAATTGGAAAATATTACCTTAATTTCTGATGTCAAATTTGTTTTTTATTCAAAATTTCTAAGATCGCTGAGTTATCAGGTATTGTTGATCTTATCTGTGAATTCGTTTTGGAGAGTGTCTTTCTATATGTACACAGATGTGTGCGGCTTTTTTATCTTAAGTAAGATCGATATATTAGCGGCCCTGCTTCGTGAGCTACCAAGAACTTGTCCAAAACTAATTGATAATACAACTTCCTTATCTCATAAAATATTTGTGTCAAGAATACAGTGTACAATATACTGCGATATTTTATACAGGTGCGATATATTTAAGTATATTTCTCTCACGTTGCAAGAATTTTTACCGTATTCAAATAGTTAGGCAATATCTATATTTTAGAACTGGGCTATAATGTATGCTGATCCTCTGGGCTTGGGGAGTTCTGTGGAGAATTGTGATTTGAGTTAAGGCTCTCGTTGTCCGTACATAGAGTGATAGGTGATGTGTCTATTTGTTTGTTTTTGGATAATAGCGGTCTGTGTCGGGCAGATTTTTGGTGAGCCCGCAATCCGGCCAGCTGTGAATAAGCATAATGACAAACCGTGCATTTGTAGGGCTTCTCCCCCGTGTGTAATCTTGTGTGGTTGCGTAACGTAGATGACTGTGAAAAGGCTTTCTTGCAGTACTTGCACTGGAATGGCTTTTCAAGGGTGTGTATGCGCATGTGCGAACGGAGATTGCTTCTCGAGTTGAAGCCACGTCTGCAGAGGGTACATTTCAACCTCCCCGGGACGACGTTCCCCCTAACATCCGGACTAAACTTGTATAAGGCTTCCTCTGCTACAGAAAAAGAACAAGAATATAAAAAAGTTAAAATGAATACATATTGTAAGCGTTCACTAAAGTACAGAGCAACGCATTGTATATAGTTAGTTTTATATATTATAATAGTTGTAGATCAGTAGATAGATAGATAGATAGAGATTGAATGACTCGAGGGACTGCGCCTCCTTTAAATATACAGGGAGCGAGTTCCAGGGCTTTGCTCCTGTGTATGCAAAACCTTTTAGGTAGTAGTCTGTTTTGCTTTTGGGGAGTGCGAGATCCTTTCTATATGTTCTTAATTCGCAATAATTTGAACCATGGTGCCTTTCAAACATTTCTACAATGTAATCTAGCGTTAGTTCATTTGAAATTTTGAACATCATGATTGCTTTTTGTTCAGTTCTTCTTTGCTTTAGTGCTAGCCTTAGGAACGTTTGGTATATGGCGCTCCAGAAATAATTCTTGCTGCTCTATTTTGCAGTCTTTGTAACTTTTTCGCAAACTCCGAACCAACATCATCCCATACAAGTGAACAATAATCAAAATATGGTTGAATAATTGAATTATAGATAGCAATAAGATTTTCGTGTTTAAAGGATTTCCTGATTTTCTTGAGAATTGCAATGGAAGACACAACTTTCTTTGAGATACTATCAATATGTGTCTCCCACGTTAGGCCGGTGCTCATCAAATTGGAGTCCGAGGCATTTTGTTTTGTCAACTTTCGATAGCGAGACTCCATTTATCGATAAATTTAGGTCTCCCTCGAGTGTTGCAATTCTTTGTCTTAAGCCAATCAACATATATTCAGATTTCAAGATATTAAGTGTCATCTTGTTACCTAATAGCCATGTTTTTACATGCTCAAGATCTATAGTCATCTGCTTCTGTAAACTAGGCAGATTACCTGAAGAAAATGTGAGGTTTGTGTCATCCGCATACATCCGCCCTCTACCAAATTTCAAAACTTGTCGTTAGGTGATTGATGTATACCAGAAAAATAAGAGGACCTAGAATTGACCCCTGTGGAACTCCGCAGTTTATAAGCCTTTTATCAGAATATACAACGTTGACAAAACAAGTTTGCGATCTATCAGAGAGGTAGGATTTGAACCAACCAGCCAGATAGATATATAGATAGATAGATAGATAGATAGATAGATAGAATATTGCAGTCGTTTTCACAGTAATGTTTTCAACTTTTTAATATTTAATTAACAATTTGCCAATCTTATTCTACGTTTTCCCATATTCAAAATTCAATTACATTTTGTTTAAGTTGCTAAACTCCTCGTAGACCTGCATGCTATCTTTCAGTCTAACAGTAGGAAACCAACAAATATAACGAAATATTGGCAAAAATGTCAAAATGATGGTCAGACATGACTAGCAATTCAAAACAGTTACACTAAGCTGACGTATTATTTAATTTTAAAACGCATTTTGAATCAATCCATTTTAATTGTTATTATTTCCCGAGATAATATCAAAGCCATGCGCTCATCATAAGGACTGAAACTGTTTTTTTATTTTAAAAAATAAATCTGTGAGAAACAGCTGGGATCTCAGTGTGTCAGCCAATACATGTTTTGGTTTTAAACAAATAAAGGCAGCTGAAAAAATTGTTGATATTCGGCTAATGAAAGTCTGAAAATTGCTCATTCTAATGACACTGCTTATTTCCCTTCTTGCCAAAAATTGACATTTCTATAACAAAAACAAAATATCTTTCATAATACAACAGGTTGAAATGGCATCGAACGTGTTAATAGGCAAAAAATCGAGCATATCTGTTTTTGTGTTATTTCTCTGCGTTGGGACGTCAATATTCGAGACATCAACATTTTGTCAGCAGAATTCTATCAACGCATTTCAGCAACTACTGCAGTTGAACCGCTATGATGAAAAATGGCTGAAAGGGGCTAAGATCGTTGTAAAGAGAGTCTACTCGGAACTGCATTGCCTTGATATATGTTTCAGAGAAGCTCGGTGTGCTTCATTTAATTATAAGAAAGTATGGATAGATGAGACGATTAGGTGGAAATATCGTTGTCAACTAAACACGAACAGCAAAAACTTGAGTGGCTCTGGTGAGCTCGCAAGAAATGTTAATCAAACACATTTTGACATCAGCTCTGCAAAGATTAACGAGGTAGGTTGCTAGCTTTGAAACCATATTGCTCGTGGTCATTGCACACCGTGTACAATACACTCTTTCTTTTTTTTAGAATAATATTTTATTGCAGGCCCAGGCTGGATATTCTTATTTTTCTGCCGAAATTAGGCTGAAAATATTCCTGTGAATATTCTTCTTATTTCTCAGATTATGGAGTTTTTCCGTTTACAAAAGAATTTTGGTAATACAAAATTGTACAGTACAGTATGCATATACATATGTAACTCCATTGAATTGTTGTTAGCATCGAACATACGGCTAGTCCTCATTGTTTTTATCGTTTTATTGGCTAGCTTTGTCGTTAATAAGAAGGAAGAATTTACCATAGTTTTTAATGGTTTAGTTAAACCATGTGATTTTATTGTATTTGACAGATTTTTAACACGCAATAATATATTTCTAACAAAGTCTCAGCCTCAGGTATATTCTTATACAATATTCTTAAAGTTTCGCCAATTTCAGCTTCGATATTCTTATTACAAAGCATATTCTTCTAAACATCAAAGAGCGTACTTCAAGTATTACAATTGGTAAAAGACCGCGATTGAGTGATTTTAGAGTGTGGGAACATTGCTGTCAGTGTCAATACTTGAACATTTGTTGATACGAATATGAAAATTAGAATTTTGGTACATTTAAAAAGAGCATCTCAAATACTGTCTTCAAAACGTCGTTTCTTAGATAACGCCCATAACTATCATGTAATATTTTTAAAATCCAAATATGACGTTATATTTAGCGGTAAAGACATTCCTAGTTTAAATTATCTGTGATTTGCTGCTGGATAAAAATAAGCCGTGAAATTGTACTTCTACCTTCCACCCGCGGCCCTCACTGAGATTTCACTAAGATTGTCAAGAACGTTTTCACATTAATATTGTAATTGCAAACAGTGAAAGTGCTGTTACCACACAATAATTTCGTTCAAATAGTCTGTAAATGACGATTAATGACGTCTTGTGTCTGATTTACCTGTTAATATGTCGAAGTGAATAGAATTAGAAGCACACAACTCGCCTTCCCAATTCCAGTTCGTATTAGCATCAGTGCGGTTTTGGAAGATTATATAGGCTCTCTCTCTCTGTCTCTCTCTCTCTCTCTCTCTCTCTCTTGTTTGTATGCCGTATCATAACAATATCCAAAAAGTAAGCAACACGTTAGACCGCTCCGATGTAAATTTTCACAATTTATTAACCTCCGATGATCACTCTGTTATATATTTTTTCTCAAGATTTGTCCACAAATGTTTCGTTGCACGAGACACAAAGTTAAAAGATTTGCACAAATGATGATTTGTAAATTTATTATGATAGCTGTACGTTTATTATATCGTTAATATAATTTTCGTATTTCTGAATGATATAATAACTTTTGTATTCCTGATTGACGTAATGATGTAATTTTGAATACGTTCTCCATGTATTTATTTATTTTTTTATTTTTGTATATAAATTGTAAATATTGTTAAAATATGATGGCAAAAGCTAGGTTAAATTTTTTAAAAGTATGTACAAACTATGTAAACACTATGTGAACTATGTGTTTATGTTGTTATGTGTGTATCTGACGTATGTGTGTGTGTGTGTGTGTGTGTGTGTGTGTGTATGTATGAGATGTATGCATGTATATATGAATATATATGATACAAAAATCAACAAATCGTCAGCAAGATCAGTACCTTATTGAAGTGCAGTTCTCACATTAGTTTTGGCTCGTTCACAGTGCGTGCTGACCAAGAACAGACCACTTTAGTGCCTCAGGAACCGCGAATCAGCTTGGTAAACGAGGGAAGAGAACTAGGGAACATAAAAATGATAGATTAATCTACTGCAATGTATTGTAGCTGGCGGAAAGCTGTCGTGTATGCTCGATACTGCAGTCGGACGCCTGAAAAAAAGCCTAAGAGTCACGCTCTAAGGAAATACCTATACAGACTTAAACAAAAGATGAGTGAGATTGCGGATGAAAAACTAGAAATTTAAATTGTAAACTGCATACCTGTCTATAAGAATGGACAATTCTCGGTTCTATTACCTTTGTACCTTGTAGAGCGTTCGACTAGAAGATCATAAATGGAATGACTTTTAGGCGAGTAGGTATAGTGGACAAAACATTTACTCCTGACTGGTCAGTTCGGCAGAGAAGACTGATAGAACGAATAGAGTCCTCCGTATCTTATGTATTGGGTTGACAAGTGCATCGGTGGATAAACTAATGATGACAAACAGGAAAAGGAGTGTGGATAGACTGATGGTTCTATAAGGAACAGTGTACAATACCAAATAGATATCTGACCATGCAACCGAGAATACTGGTAGAATTTAAAAGGTGTGTTTCCTTCTTTTGTAATTGATTTTTCCCCTTCGCGAGATTTATTTGCACTTCGAATGCCTGATCCTGACTCATACAGCTATTATATATATTGAGGGCTGTGAGTGAGTTACTCTAAACATGAGCTAGCTTCCGAGTGCCTTTTGTTTAATTCCCATGCGAAATATTTCACGAAAAACATCCGGAAACGTGGCCATCTTTACCGGCTTTTAAGCCAAGTGAATGGTGTGCCAAGTGGTGCCTGATCTATAATAACAGTTGTGATGCATTTTTAACCCTGCTGTTTTTACATTACTAAGTAATTTTTATTTTATCATTTCACTTCAAATCACCATACCGATAATGTTTTAAAATCGTTTAAACTTGCGTACAAGAATTTGGTTGAAATATATTTCATTGATATTTGCCCTAGAGTATAAACCGCAAAACAGTCCCTTCCTTCGCCAAAAATCAAAGAATAAGAAGAGTCCCACTTCACGACCGCGCTTTTAAACTCGCTCGGACTGCGGGTTTTTCGTATTTTGGGCGAAGTCCACATGTGCTCACGTTTTAGTAAATACAATTGATTGCTTCAATCTGCATGGGCGCCCATATAGACGTAATTAATGCTGAGCACGCGTTGATATGATTGATTAACTAAGAGTTGATGTGTTATGTTTTTCGCGGTGAGGGCGATTTAGTTGGCGCATCATTTGGCATACTCGCCGACATAGAAATCCTGCATCATATTGTAGTTTACACTTGCAAAAGCAGTGCGCACGCATAAACATGTATACACATCCACAGTCCCATCAAGGATTAAGAAAATGGCTCATAGCTGCTGTTTAATATTGTGCACTAATTATATTCCTTCATGGCATATGTTGGACAATGCAATGCAGCAATGTATTTCAATATTCACGATTCGTTCGCTGTGCTAATCTTTCGCTTCTGATTGGTCAATTTGTACCACGTGATCATAGCGTACCTCGTGACAACTGCGAAAATCTGAAAAAATGTAGTACTGACAAGCCGTGCGTTATGCTTTTTATGAGAATGAATGGCTTTATTTCCCTCGACGCTACAAATAGTTGCTTCCACTTCGGTTCGCGCGAGTTCAGTACCTGGAAGCATTTCTTGAATGAAATTCGGTTTTCCCGAGTTCAATTAGACGCGTGGTTTGTATCTATTTGTTTTGTTTTATGATGAAGTGAAATGATCTTTTGTTTTAGTAACTTGCAGCGAACTCAACTTGAATAAAATATATGTTGAAGTACTCAGTCGCTTCGTGCTTTGTCGGCGAATACATGAACTCGTTCATTCGCCGACAAACCACGCACACATGTTTGCCGTGTTTATAAGAACTGTGAAGGTCCCATTTAATTACACGATGAAACTAATGCAGTGCATGTGTTGCATGCAAGATGCATGAATCATTGCATTATGTAAAAGGACCTTCAGAACAAGACATTTAAATTTAGTTTCTATGGTGCATTTCAACAGCCTCGATGCGTCTACAATACTACAATAATAGTATAGATAAGAATACTCTGTAAAAAATAAAAATGTTCTACCAATATACTAGAAAGAAACACCACTTAGGAAAACCTAACTTTTGCACATTCAAAAGTGACTTATATTTAGGAAACGAATCTGTGTTTCTAACTTGAGATGGAATCGAGTTCCGCAGCTTTGGCGCGGCGATTGAATCGTGCGATCCCCTTAAACCATGGAGTGTGATATGCGGACAGCTAGTACCCTTGCTGGGGTAATAATAAATGATAATAAAGAGATTTATAAAGAGCATCTTTCCAACTTGGTTCAAAAATGTACAATAAAATAGATATGAATGGCGTAATTTAAAATAATTTACAATAATTTACTTTAAGATTTACGAAAGGGTTTTTACAATGGCGTATTGTACAATAAAACTATTTCACATTTAGAAACGATGAAAATAATTATGTGTAAGAGAGGAAATCTTATAAAATAGCTGGCATCTTGTCCGGAGATCCTATATACATGTATGCAAACTGGTTTGGCTTGCGCACATTGCTGGAATAGAAAAATGTTTGAATCTGTCTGTGTGTGAAGGCGATGAGGATTGTACTGTTGTAAACGATTGCCTGCATAAGGCAACGCGGGGACATGCAAGGCTTTAATTATGACCAATAATATTATAAAAATTATCCTTTCCCTGACTGGCAACCAATGTAAATGGTAGAAAATAGGAGAGATGTGCTACCTAGGGTTCTCTACGCTTGGCTCTAACATATAATGTGGCTGCTAAACTTCTCTACACCTTTTGTTGAATAAGAACAAACTCATAAGATCATTCAGGCTGAAATTGCCAAAAAAAGAAGAATAAGATAAGAACAAGCAGAGGCTGCAATCAAGCTTCATTTGAACTTTTTCTGAGAGTATAATATAAGAACAAGAAGAGATAAACATACAATCAGTAAGTGAAGAATATACGTTGGGCAAATCAGCAGCGGTTGTTCACAGGCACATCAAATTTCAAGTGAAACAATGTAAAGGCCTGTAAAGAAGAACTTAAAGGAATTTCAGGGGATATAAAATGTCTAGTGAAAACAGAGTCAATAAGAACAAAATATGAATATTTTGAGCCTCAAATTGTCAAGAATATAAGAACGCTGGTCCTGAACAAAGTTTACGCATTGCAATTTTTTAATCTCAGTGGAAGGCAGAGTTGGTACAATAAGCTGTGAGATAGAAGCATGCACGTGGCATTCAGTATTGTGCTGACTGCGATACGTTCTTAATGTAACTCGCTCTACTAATGTTTCGTTTAACGACTTGACCACTTAACAGTGGGCGGAGAGCCTCGAACGGATCTAGATCATGCAATGGAGGTCACCGAAGGTCTGCGGTTTAACACCCGTATCTGAGAAGACGTGAAGATCTAGCCGTTTTCAGATGTTAGATCAAAGGCAGCACCTTCTCTGAGTGTTGGTCCGGCTGAGATTCGAACCCATGACCTCACGCATGTAAGATTGATGCTCTACCAACTGAGTCAACTGGGATGCGGTTTTTTAGAGCAAGTGCATTTGAACAACAAATAGCATCAATGTACATAACTGACATAGTAAGATGGCGGTTTAGAATAATGCCAAAGGTAGAGCTTCAGAAAGAGACTCTACTGATCAGGTGTTGATCACCTAATACTACTACTAGATATCCTGAGGTGAGAGAAATGAGAAAAACGAGATGTAAATTGAATAACTATTAAAATCCTATCTTAGATTAAATAAGGGATAACTTATTAATCAAAAAATATATTTAATATCTTATAAATACATTGCTTCGCGGTGATCAAGAACAAATACCTATCTTGGCAGTTCATTGCCTTAACCCACTCTGAACGGTTGAACCGGGAGAGCCTTCTAACAAGATTCGCAACCCAAAAGTCTCCATGGGCCTCAGTTTTAATTTAACGTCCTTATCCGAGAAGACGCAAAGGTATAACCATTAATTTGCAGATCTTTGAGCAAAGGCAGCACCTGCTCCTCAATATTCGGCTAAGACCCGAGTGCTAGTTCGGCTGGGAGTCGAACCCCCAACCTCCCACATTCAAGACCGGTGCTCTTAGTAAGAGTCTTACCACTGTACCAAGCAGTGTGCGGTTAGTGATGATGATGTATAGTTGGGAGTCGTCGACATATATCTCACATTCCAGAACATACGTGAAATCCAACGTGAACGTGCACAATATATGATGAAAGGTGCTGTCGTACTGTTCGCAGGCACGACCGGTATTGAAGTGCTTCCCTCCTAATCTGCTAAGAGAACGACTTAAAATATTGCGTCGTCTGGTGGAAGATTAATTTATCTGTATAATACTTTTTTTAGTTCCAAGTGTGCCTCAAATGGGGTTTGCTTGTGTATTTTCTCTCTCTCTCTCTAACCCTCACTTTTTCTTGTACGACATTCTTGTAGTTGTAAGTCAAATTTACGATAGATTTTCGTGTATTTACTCTTATATTCCACTTAACAGTTTTTAAACTGTTAAAACAGTTTCATTATTTTTGCATTCTAGAAAGGAGTGTGGCAAGGTGTAGGAATACAATCCAAGGGGTTAAAATTTGGTCAAAATCTGTTGTGGATTCACTCAGCTGGCGCTTCGTGAATCCATAACATTCAGATAATCATTCGAAGCACGGAAATCTATGGTAAATTTGTTAATTTACTCCAACAAACCATACATCAATCGAATGGTCCGATACCAATCTTCCAGGTAAAGTTCGAATTGACGAATGTTTGTTATTTAAGTAGAATACTATTAAACTGATTTACTTTTTGTGAACAGAAAAGGTATTTGTGAATTTATGTGCAAGAGTAGTATAACTGGCAGGTCTCAAAAATGTTTAATTGTTTAAAATGACCGTAGGCAACAAAGTCATGCGATTTTCAAAGAGATAAAATTCAGAATTAGAAGAAGGGTATAGAATGAGAAGATATCAAGACTTAAATTAATTATAGTAGTGCTTTTTGCAGGAAATAATTATGTTCTATAGAGCGGTTGAAAGAAATTGATTTTACACGCAGAAATGAATGATTAATCGTACAAATGTGTACGAGTGGTAATGAACCAATGTTATTGAATCAGATATAAACTCGGACCAAACTTGGTGTTACCGCTGTGCATCCCAGCCTCACAGTCGCATCGCACAACCTTGACCTCCCTGCAAACGAGGCTGTACCCTAACGTATAACCCTTTAATGGGTTTATGTACCCTAGGAAAAACCTTCTTTGAAATAAACTTCAGAAAATATATGTCATCAATAACCATTACTCATGATTAAAGTGCATTTTTAAAATCCGTGCCAGTGTTACCATGGCAATGTGATAAGGTCTGCACTACTTGTTTTATAGTGGTCATTTTTTATTTGTCAGTAAGTAGACGTGTGCAGAAGCAGCCCAGACTGACTGACTGTGCAATAAATCTAAATGTGCCTTTTTTAAGTTTATTTGCTTGGCAAAAACAAGAACAATATAATATATTATTTTGCTTTATCATATGAAAATCTATAAGATACCGCGGGTACGTATTTTAATATTTGTACATATAAAATATAGTTGGTTATTTTTTGCTTTTTTTTAACAAAGTCAGCTGACTTTCTTGTTCGCAGGCTCCGAAGGTCGTTTTTCTTATGGATTTTCATATGATAAAAGGATCGGGCTTTATCTTCTCGTGTAGAATTTTGCAAACTCGTTAGCTGCGCTAATTCGTATGTTAATGCATTCGCAACTAAACTAGCAATAAATATAAAAAAATAGCGTAATCTACTGCCAGTACTGCTCTGCTCTGAATATCATATTTTGTTGAAACTGAACATAACCAACAAAAAGTTGAAATATACCTGCCATGTGTTTCTTAAAATATCTCCTCTCACTGAATTTCTTGTTCAGTATAGAACTGCAGTACTTTAGAACAGTTCTTATTCTAAGCTATTCAGTTGCGTTTGAAGAATACTCAAAGAATAATCCACATGGAATACACTGCCTTTCCTTCGGATCTGACCCATTGCAAGCTGGAAACGACCACTGAAAGTCGAAAAAGGATTCCCATCGGCATACAGTGGTATTCAGTTATATATTATATTTTAAAGAACTCCAACCAAATCTATAATCTTCACTGAACTTCATTCGATTGTTTTACAAATGTACAATATGCCCAAGTCTGTCTTTCAGACAGTTTTCAAACAGATTTTTTTTTTACCAAAATCATTGCACAAATACTCGTTTCATCGAGAATTTGTGGGATGAACTCCAACACCCTTTCAGGTGCCAGTCAAAAGTGAGCACATTTGGTCAAGAACAGTGCCTTTTCTTCAGCTCAATGCCAATGGCCAAGAATTGAGAAAGGAGTGACAGGCAAAGTCACGTGATCACATGTCGCCATACCCGGCCCAGTCCCTATTATTTTATCGTAGTTACGCCACCTTTCCTGAAGAAAAAAAACATGGCTTTTTCTTTCATTTTTTTGCATGGAATATTCCGGAGCAATATATACGCTTTCCCAAGTGGTTGTTTACTTTACCATGTTTGTAATTTGACGACTTTTTCTTGAATATGATGGGGATTCATTTTGGTGCAACATTTGCATTGTACAGTCTAATATATGTTGCCATGGTAACTGCTTTTTAAAAGTTGACTCTAGGTTTTGTACTTCTTATATTGTGTGATTTGAAGGTATTACAAACAAACTTTCGCATTTTATAATTACTGATTTGCATTTCAAAAAAGGAACCCTGAAGTGAAAAAACTTATCTTCAAAATGAAAGAACTTGTTACACCAAATTACTCCGTGAACTTTATGGGATTCAAAACCATCACCCAAACGAGAACGGAGCGAAAACGTTTACCACTTCGGCAGACATGGGCTCGCCATCTTGGATTATCATTTATGCACATATGACGCCAGCGAGCTGCCGACTATCAAAACAAACAAAATGGCGACCGGACATATTTATTTTATAATTACCTATATTCGGTTTTCACTGAGCACTGCCACACTCAGGCACATAGCTTCCAAATCATAGTGTTCTGTGATATATACTGTAGGTCTTCAAAATCCCTTGTTCAAAATATCGGTGTTATCAACTTCGTGGCAACAAATGTGCGCGCGATTGACAGGCCATGTACGATTCCAATGTGTTCTTCAGTAAGCACACTAGTTGCATGAAAGACAGTCTCGTGTTAATCCTTTATCGCAGGCAAGGCACTTTCTGTATTCAAACGGAGTTCGTTGCTCAAACCTGAAAGGAAGGGACTGCACCAAAACAGGAAAGCACCTGTTTTTTCTGCCATGTTTAAGTAGGAACTGCGTGCCCAGGGGCCCCACTCAATTTTTTTTATGACGGGGG
>JANVCJ010115602.1:0-16644 GCA_026413505.1 Epizoanthus ramosus
GGAATGGCAAATCAATAATAAAGAAGAAGAGCATAATTCTTTTTTTCTTACAAGTACACCAAAATAATTTACTTCCGGTTCAAAATTTAGGGGGGGGGGCATTTGCCTTCCCCGCCTGACGCAAGCTACGGCCCTGGCAAAATTAAACATGGCAAACCTCAAATCTAGCAATTCGCAAAATACAAAATCCCGCAAACATTTCCTACCATACAGTATATATTTACCTTCATCGACTTTCACCGTTTTCAGTACTTGAACTACAGTGGCAATTGAGTTCCACACTGAACATATCTTTGCATCCAAAGCAGTTGTTGTTGTAGTGGACAATGTGGAGTGCAAGTGTAGACCGAGACATAAGAAACATTTTTAATTCTAAAATTGTAATTCTATTACAACTGAATTGATGCATTTTGGATCACCAACAACTTCACTTGAGCTCAAGTCATTTCACGTAACATTTAAGGGCAAAGTCAAAGGCGGTTATTGTGGATTTTTGGAAAATCTATTACTTTCCTGATCATTTACAAACGCATTCTTTTTCCTACTTCATACGAGCTTGTTATTGGCAAACATGATCAGTTCGACACAACTCTATTTCATGGACAGAAAGCAATTACTTTCTCAAAAAGTGGAAAACATGAAATATTTTTGGAAGAAATCCGACAGGGTGACGAATTTCAAAATCATATCAGAAAACGCTTTATTGATAAGGGACAGCTACTATCAAAATGTTGTACGAGAACACTTATAGACTGTTAGAGAACAACGAGATGAGAAATGTTAAAAGTGCTGTGGGGCGTGTTACTTTGCAGTGGAGAATGAATCAGTGATTCTGTCTGTTTGCTCAGGTGTCAAGGTTGATCGAGTGCGAAAGGTTGTTATTGGCCATACAAGTGGCTGGATGGCTAAACGACAGTTCTTTGTGTCTTCAAGCCATTGTTCAGTGCTATGGCTTGCTGGCTCCCATGATACACCAGAGGATTCCTGCAAAACCGGTTGTACAGGTAGGATAACTTGTAGGGCTTTCAAGAACAATGTGGATTTTGTTGTAAACAAAATTGTACAGTTAAGATATAAAATACATTAACGTTTTGATAAACTTGGTGTATCAAAACACCAAATTTTTGCTCTACATGTATGCCTGTTGATGGCCTGGTCGAGGGTTGAACATTTGTGTGACCTTCTTTCCCGCTAAAGTTCACTCAGCTTTCCATCCTTCTGAGGCCGGTAAAATGAGTACCAGCATACATGGACTGCATGAAAACGGCTGCCAGGGGCGCCTATATATGCTTTCGGTTCACTGGGGGTAAACTGATAATTGTAATACGCCTTTGAGTATATTCATATAGAAAAGGCGCAATATAAATGTACCACTTTACTTTTTTTTATGCCTGCTCTAATCTTGTCGCGTTCAACTACTACTCACTTCTTATTGATAGTGCCGCAAACTGAGTAAATGAAAAAGATAAATTAAAATAACATTGACTGAACAAACAAACAAACAAACAAACAAACAAACAAACAAACGAGCGAACGAGTGAGTGCGTGTGTGCGTGAGTGGGCGGATGAGTGAGTGAGTGAGTGAGTGAGTGAGTGGGTGCGTGCGTGAGTGGGCGGATGAGTGAGTGAGTGAGTGGGTGCGTGCGTGAGTGGGCGGATGAGTGAGTGGGTGCGTGCGTGAGTGAGTGAGTGAGTGAATGAACGAACGAATGAATGAACGAACGAAATAACGAACGAATCAATCAGTCAATCAATCAATCAATCAATCAATCAATTAATCAATCGGTCAGCCAATCAGTCAGTCAGTCAATCATCCAGTTTATTTCAACAATTCATTAGTTTGTTAATTCGTTAATTCATTAATATTAATATTAATTAATTAATTAATTCATAGTAAGTGGTTATACACCCGGTAAGAGTGGGATAGGAGTAGCGGAAGGATGCGTAGTATGAAATTATTGCAACTAAACAGTGAGTGAGCTTTAAAATGTGATTTGCATGGCTTCCTCCACGCGTGGGAAACGCGAGACTTGAGGCTGTGAGGAAATAGGAAGAACAGTGGTGAATGAGTGGGAATGGGAAGAACAGTGGTGAATGAGTGTGAATGGGAGCGGGGAATGAGAGGGAATGGGAGGGAATGAGTAGGAATTATGGAGACTGATGAGAAATGAGGAAGAATGGAGAAGAATGCCGAGATGGAATGAGGAGGAAGGAGATGGAATGAGGAGAAAGGAGATTGAATGAGGAGAAACAGTGGGGAATTATGGTTAATCGGGGAGGAAGATGAGGAATAATGGAGAGTGAGTGAGATGGAATGAGGAGTAATTAAGATGGATTATGGGTAATTGGAGCTATAGAGTGAAACGGAACGAAATTATGGTGAATGAGAAGGAACGAGGGGAAATGAGTTGAATACAGACCTGATGGGTTATGGAGATTGGTAGGGAAGGATGACATGTGCATTATTACCGAAAATCAGATAGAAGGGGCGGAAGGAAAATGGAACGGGAAATGGGAGGAAATAAGAGAAAATAAGAGGAAATGAGAGGAAATGAGAGGGCATGAGAGGAAATGAGAGGGCATGAGAGGAAATGAGAGGGCATGAGAGGAAATGAGAGGGCATGAGAGGAAATGAGAAGGCATGAGAGAAAATGAGAGGAAATAAGAGGGAATGATAGAGGAGGTTAAATGTTCTTGAATATATTCTGTCAATTTCTCATTTTCTCGTGCTCTCTCGTGTTGTACAAAATAAAAATGCAAATGAAGATGCAGAACGGTAATACATAATGTTAATTTAGTATGGTTTTATTATTGAACTCGATGCATGTGATGGAAGTGTTGTTAAGGGGAAGCTGCAGGGTAACCATGGTAACACCTGATTGCGAACCGCCGGCTAGTTCGCGGCGTGTAAACTACAAATGAATAATTCACCGAAATCTCTGCCCCTTTCAACAAGTACTCGTACCAATAACAATTAATTAGAAAGAACAGGAAGAATAACTGCCTTTGTTTTAAACGGCCGCAGTAATTTGGGATTCAAAGGTTCTCGTAGAAAATAAACAAAATCAACACTAGACTTCTTACAGTCAAAGTGAAACAGCAGGAAATGTCATACGGTGGCGTAAAATTTATCTAAGTTTTGGATGTTTTTAACAGCTGCTGCATTGCCGAAAGTGACGTTTTGTTTTGGAGGACTTTTTAATCTCTTTGACTTTGTGATTTATAATTACTTCTTGTTTGAAACCAGAGCAAAATATTATAATCGTTGTCATCAGTTCACGTAATACTACAAGGTTTTTCCTGTTTGGATATTGTGAAGTTGATGTCTGTATAATTACTATGGCCTGTTGCCTGAACGTTTACTTGGTCCTCTAGTAATAACATAAAAACTCGTGTACCAGACTTATTAATATATATAGAAAGTCAACACGGGTTTCAGGTGTTCCGATAGAATTTTACATTCTATCAGATTTGCGTGCGTGTTAGACGGACTTTCTCTTCTTGCTTCAAGCGATTTATGATCTGTGCCTGAGGTATGCTGTGTTCGGAATAATAACTTGCCCCGATCATGTCGGCATTTGCTTTGACTAACACTTTTTATAAGCAATATATTTACTCTAGATATAGGTCAGTGAGGAAATTTCTGCTCTTCTTCTATATTATTTAAGGACGCCTATAGGTTGTTTGACAACGCAATATTTCGCATACAAGTTACAGTACAAAGTTACTAGTAAAACTATTTTAGAAATACAAACGTTTTTGACTGAGTTGTCATCAGGTATACTGAGTATGTAGTCTTATAGAACAAGCTAACAGTTTGACGTACCATCGATAATATTATTAAGAAAATTATGACACCACAAGCCTTTTTCGACCATGTCGCTATATAGCTAGAAATCTAAACACATTTGTTTGTTCCCGGTACATATTTACATCAGAGATCTGCTCTTATTCTCTTCTAAAACGTTAGATTGCCATCTTGTATTACAATTATCGTTTCTCAAACTAGTTGTAGTCTTCGGTGAGCTGAGTAAAACGAGGAGTGTTGAATGGTTCTTCAAAATTTTTGAGTGCTCGCAAGATTTGGCTCTTGCTCGAATTGCTCGCAAAAGTGGAGGGTGCTCGCTTGCTTGAATTCGCTAATTTTCGTAATTCAGTGCTCACTTGCTCGTGCTCACAAAAAATAAGGTTCTGCTCGCATGCTCGCAAGTGCTCGCGAAGACCATTCGATACTCCTAAAACGGCAGGTTGGAAAACGCTTGCGTGCTTGACTCCAGTGCTCTTACGAGTTATGTGTGGTTACAGTGTGGGCGTTCCAACTATCACTACCTTAACCTTTGAATGAAATAAATTCTGGTATCGTCAGAGTTTCTGGAGAGTAACTGGTAGTGGCAAGGACAGACTCGCAGAGCTGTCTGGTGCAGGCTGCATGGCACGCACTTTGCTTCCTTCCTCTCCCTTCCGAAAAGCACAAGTGGTAGTTGACAGTGCAGTTTTTAAACTTGCTGAGTTTTTACCTGTTTTAAACTTGCCTCATTGTACTTTTTCAATTGATTATATTTTATTGATATGTATGTACAATGAAAGCCCAATAAAGTAAAGCACTCAAATCAAGAGGAAAATGTCAGGTTTTGTTGTGAAGTGTATGAGAAATAGTAAGATCTAAAGTAACATCAACATTTGAGGCCAGACAATGCTGAACGTAACGTGTTTTGGACTAAAACTATAGAATGTTTACCGAGGTGGTAAGGGCGAGGAAGCCAGGAGACTACAGTGATAGAAAGTGGGAAAACGGAGAACAAGAGAGTGAAGTAATATATACTCACCAACGGTTAACAGAACGGAGTTTGGATGGAAAGCCCGGGGAAATGCGGGAGCCGAGAACAGTGCGGAAAGGTATCTCCTCCACCCTGCTCTCCCCTTCCTATACAATGAAATTACCACGGAGGTTCTCAGCAGATTCTGTTCTGTGTTTATTTTATTGTGAAGTACACAGAAGCAGAACGTTGATAGTCGTGGATGTACATGGTTAGACTTGGATCGTTGAAATAAAGGGTGACAATCATATTACTACCCTAGTTTCCTCATGCATGGTTATATTCAGATCAATCTCTTCAAAGACTCAGTGTTTTGATAAAGATACACTATCCCTACTTATCTCAGCATTAGTAATAAGCAAACTCCTCTACTGCTCCACGGATTGGTTGAAACACGTCCAACAAGTACGTACAGAAACTGCAAGCAGCGCAAAACTTTGCACACAGACACAAGGAACTTTGAACAAGTTACCGGCCGGTCAGTGTTGCGCGAGCTCAAATGGCTTCCTGTCAAGTAACAGCTGAAATTTAGAGTGGCTGTGATGACATACAAGTGTCTACATAATCTTGCTCTGTAACAAATTTAGAAAACGTGCAAACATTCATGCCCGCCACACTCGCAACCGAGATCTTCTGCAATGATCCCGCTGTACAGGACTGCTTCCGGTCAGAGGACATTTCATTACAGAGGCGTGAATCTATGGAACCAGTTGGACAGTAATATAAAACAGGAACCTTCACTGGCCATGGGGATATGATGGACAGTATATTTTACTATACTTCAGCAGTTCAGGATTGTAGCTTTTAGAACTTTTAGTCTTTTTCTTTTTTTAAAAAGAAAACATTGTTTTCCTGCATAACTATGAAGAAGGTCGCAGTGAGTGACTGAACATTTAGTAGCTTTCTTAAAATTGTTTTATAACCTATTAAAACTTTTAAGAAAAACATAAGATCAGTATGTATGTATGTTTAGATTTTTGACAGTATTTTGGCCGACCTAACCGGTACCAACAATTATCAGGTTTAATAAATTTACAATACTGATCACACATGAATACCCAGCGTATGATAATTCTTACTAGAGCTAATAATCGGAAATCATATAGTATATTTAAAAGATTTAAATACATTTGTGACGTTTTAGATTATTGTACCTAAAAATCAATCGAGAATTGCGCGTACCCTAGTTTTCGTTTTCTCTTTAGTGTATTTTGGGCCTGATGTTAAACATTCCTTCTTTATTTATTTCATGATTAAATTAAAAATACACAGACATTTCAGTGAGCGAGACGCTGCACCGCATGCGGTTACATTCACCCCGAGGCTGTTGCAGTTTTGATTTTCATCGAGTCCTCAAGAATTATAACGAAATGAAACGGAAATTACTTTTACGTCTGGGTTTGAACTCTGTCAAGTGCATAGTAATAACAGACATTAGAAAATATTTGCCTGGACATGTTTATTACAAATTAGGACAATTTAGAGAAGTTCAAAAGGGGAGTTGTTTAGCTGCGGGCGGGATACAGGGTCACTCTGACTTTCAAACATACCGTCGGGGTTTATTCAAATACCGCACCGTATTTGGAAGTATCGGTTTTCAAGTTTGACTTTTATTTTACCAACGTAAATTCTAGCAACTTCCTTACCAGAACCTATACGTTTATATATTCTGGGAATTAATTTGACATTCTTGTTGACGGTTACGCATGCGTTGTTGAAAGTAGCCGCTTGTCAGTATCAATGATCGCAGACCCTTTCATATCACACCTCTTATTGCATTTTAAATCTATATAAGATTATTTTCAAATAAAAGAGGTAGCCGAGGGGAGGGGGTGAGGGGCAGGAATTCGGAACAAGAGAGACGAGAAAAAAATTGCATCCCCAAACTTTAACTCGGTCTCTGTGCATGCTCTAAAACTCTGCTGTTTCAATTTCCTCATTTGCGTACCCAGACTGCCCATGCACATTCTTCATGTTCATTAACGCCACTGAGGCTCTGGTTTCTGTGGTTTCTCACGCTTCGTGTCACTTGCGTAGTATGAACTGTTCCATATAAAAAAAAAGGGTTCTATGTATCTTGGTGTTTCGTAGTCATTTTTCCAAAAAAATAAGGATTTGTGGCAGAACATTAATTACGTGGCCGCACAACGAACGCTAGGAATAGCGCTATATACATTTATTATTATTACTAATTATTATTATTATTATTATTATTATTATTATTATTATTAGTTCTTGCTTTATTCAGTATCGTTTCTGTTTTCATAGGGTCGTGCTGCATTCAGTGAGGGAAAGTGCTGGCGACACAGGGTGTGCTGTTATGTCATACAGTAGGTACAAGGTGAAGATCTTCGTGCTGCGACTCGTCTCAGTCACTATTCAGATGGGATAAGCGGCCTCTGTCAGGCTCTAGTAATGTTATTTTTTTATCACATCAGTTTTTTTTTTAAAAAAACATAGTTAAATGTTATCAAACAGAGCGAGTTTTGCATGAGTGTCGAATAACGAAAAGAAACGACGTTAGAAGGCATTTAATGCAGCAGTAAATTCAGCCAATGAGGTGGCTGTAAAATGGCGGGAAAATGGCGCGTGTGCCAAGGTTGTGGCGCCAAAATGCAGTGAACGGGCGCACGTACGTGTTGTCTTGTATCGTTTCGTCATTACTCTGTGATTGGCTAAGAAACACTAGTGTTATTGATGAACCAATAGAGTCACAAAGTGAAGACGTTGCAAAGACAAGACATGGAGCGTGTTCTCTTGGGATAAACCGTTTTCGCTTGGTTGGATTTTTTCGCGTTCTATTGGGAAAAACGTTTTTGGTTGGTTTGGTTGATCAACTTTTGCAACCAACTTGAAACTTGGCTGAAAACGACAGATGACGCCGCTGTCCTGATATGCGCGGGCGCGGGCATGGTTTTCGAGTGTTGTCAACTTAACTTGTTTTAACATTTGAAGAAAGCTTAAAAGCCGGAGAGGAGCAAGGCTAGGCGGAGCAGATATGGGGTATGAAAGTATTGTTTGCTGAATCCTTACCTTGAGGTCGGATAATTTTGGTCAATTTAAGGTGTCTGAACACAGTTTATAAGGTGGACTAATCTTAGTTGTAATCATTGTGGAACACAGACTTCAAGGTCAAATTATCATGTTTAACTCGGCACTTTTCGTACAAAAAGTATTTTACAGGTGTTTCCATGTCAACCATTTATCTTGCAAAAGCCCCTTTAATTTTAAAAAATATTATAGTTTCTTAAAACCTACGGAATAACTTTTTCTTTAAATAATAAATGAAACTACGCATGCGCAGCTTAGGTGCCAAGGAAGTGGCAGCAGCTGTTTCGCTGTTGTTAGAGCTCGTCAGCACTGCATAGCCAGGCAACTGGATAAGACACAAGGTCTTTTTTCCAGCGCCTGTTACTTCCAAGGCGGACTTACATCTGCAGGTCTCTTTAAACCTCAGTCACCACACTACGAGTGTGGGACCTTAGTGCTGCGATGTTAGCATGACGTAGCTGGGACTCATTAGTCCTTCCGACACACCGTCCAGTGAAAATGGTACTTGCCCAGTTCGGGTCATCAACAGATACCCAGGGCCCAGGTTCTCCATCACCCAGGCGGGTATCTGGCTCTATCAAGCCTAGGAACGTTTGCCGATAAATAATAAATGAGTGCGTAGTTTCATAAATGCGTACTTTCATTTATTAACTTTTGTTTAATCTTTGCAAAATTAAATAATAGTAGTTGAAAAATGTTCTTACGCAAAATCAAAAATGTGTAATAGAAGTGTTTCGAGAATCATTATACAGAGCAATTAAAGGTGTTAACTGACCCCCTTAATTTTCTTACAGTCTGTTAGATTTGTCACTCATAATTATTTCAAAGCATGTTCCTGTGCCAATATCACTTACTTTAAAACCTAACAACACGTTATTGACCAGATAATTCTGAGAAATTGCTCTTTTTGTCATTCTAGAGGTTATTCTTCAAGGTGTTTTGTTGCTATGGAAACAATCTGACAACGAAAGCAGAGCAAAAACGTATTATTCTGATGTGTCTCTATAATATGTTGGAATATATTACTGTTAAGAGTAATAACCATGGACTTATCACCTATTTAAGTTCCATGCATGTGTCATCCAATTACTGTGTTCAGACAACATCTGATCTTTGACTGGCTTCATTTATACAAATAATTAGTCAAAACTTTATCGTGTGCCTGACAAGTGTGAGCAAATGACACGCATCTAGGTATAGGGGTCTCAATTAAAACTAAAAGAACTTTCCTGGCCATATCTGTGAAAATGGGATAAAACATATCCCTGTACATATCCCTGTAATTTGTTCGCTGGGGGTAAACTGATAATTGTAATGCGCCTTTGAGCATATTCATATGGAAAAGGCGCAATATAAATGTACCACTTTACTTCACTTTTTTAGTGCAGATTCAGCTTTTCGCTGCACTCGCGCAACCAAGCGGCCGTCCAGCGCCCGGCTACAGCAATTAAGTTTGTTTCTGCAGTTGACTGAACACGATTGAAAACCACATTTAAAACTGACTGTCAAAGTTTGAAAACATTCAGAAGAAATTGGTTTATTTGTCACAACTTCCTCTGTCGGTATACATGTCAGGGGCGGATCTAGAGATTTTGAAAGGGGGATGCACCAGGGTTGAAGAAAAAACGAGCGATCACGTAGGGGGGTCCGGGGACATGCTCCCCCTGAAAATGTTTTAAATTAGGGTCTCTAAGATAGTATTTCCTGAACTTTCAGCACGTTTTTCATTACATATTTAGTAGGAAGTACTGCCTCTCATATATTAAAACAAAATTGGATTGAAAGGGGGGTGGGGACACCGACACCCGGTACTCCCCTCTAGATCCGCTGCTAGTAGTACAGCTACGTATACTACACTACATGTAATTGTCATATCATTTTTAACAATTGTTGTGTTGCGGCAAAAGGGAGGCCTGCCGAACTTCGAGCTAAAAGATTGTCTTTCTTGAACGACTGATATAGCCTTTAACAGTGAAAAGCAAACTAAATCAACGTGAACAAAAGGTAGAAACTGCGATCAAACCAATTGAAAAGAGCCTCAAACTGCTGCTTCAGTTCTAACATACACAGAGGAAGAAAAACTGCGATTTTCAAACCTGACAAACCAGACATCATGGCTTCAGCGGCTTTTAGTGAATTAAATGTCTAGGCTACCTGCAAACGACAACAGTTTCTTTTTAGTTTTGTCTGGAGCTCTGGGAGGACTATTCACTGGAGCAACCTATCAACAATTCTTCTTCAAATTTAGCATCACTTGAGTGTGAGCCGCTCTCGAACTTCAACTCTGAACATGAACTGAACTCGCAGCTGAAAGAGAAACTTCAGTTTATATAGTTTATTGTCAGACATTCTAAAAGTTTTCAAATCGATTTACAACGTTTAGCATTAATCAAATTCTTGAATTTAATGACGGGCCATCTTGTGAAGTTATTAAAAAATAAAGAATTGACATCTATAATTTCTATGCCAAAACCGATTTATAGCCATTCTTTTGAAAAAAGATACTTTTTTGACAGAAGTTTCAATCATAAACATCGTTATCATGACAACAGATTTGCCTCTTTTGATATGAGATGCACATCAAATTGTCGGCTCATAAATTTGAGGAAATTCTGAACAGTTTACTTCGAATTATCCAAAGATTACAACTTGTTATTGTGATTCCCCTTTAACTAACTTATCATGATTTTATAATAGAAAACGAAGCATTTGTATCGGACTAGTTAATTTTAGTTTTGATATATTAAATCTGTGTGGTTTAGTCTGTTTTGTGGATCGAAACCATATTTTGTCTGACATGTCAGCTACAATTCTAAAATTTTCAATACGGGAATGTATGTTCACAATCTAAGTACGTTTGTAGCAGCTAGTTATCAACCGGATGAATACTGTTGGTATTTATGACCGAAAAGCCTGGAGCCATCTGGAAGGAACACATTGTTCAAACCCGAGCTTGGGTTTAACAGATACTGAGAATTGCACAAGTTGCCGTGAACAATGCGTTATTATAATGGCGTATTCAGTCCAGAATGAATTGATGTTATGAATGCCGCTTTGGGGATAAAAATGATGTAGTGCAATGGAGAGTACGGTTTCAATATCTCTATGTTTCCTGTGTTATACTACCGGTATAAACTGGATAGTTGCATACTAACAAATAATTTATTTGTGGCCTTGACTTCAACCTCTGTTTATCATTGCGGTGCAAAACCAGCTGCGTTGTGTTGTGAGAACAATTATCGCAAATATTAGACAAACTTGTAAACAATTCTAAATCAATATAGTACAGCCATAGTCTCGAATCAAATCTGTATTTCTCGAGAAACGCTTGTTAAAACAATCACACCAACACAAAACAAAAGAATGTCAAATAGTTTCAGGTCCATAAATACTAGAATTCCACACCTTGTAAACAAGACAACTTTGTCTTTCAACTTTGAAAGATTACGCATATGTTAAATATAGAAACTTTCTCCGGCAACCTTTGTACCCCATATCCTGTAAATATTGTATGTTTTTTGTTCCATGCACTTGAACTAAACAAGACTGAACGCGCCTTATCCCTCAAATATTGGACTATTCTCAGTTTGTTCAACAAGAAATTGTTAATAACAACTTTAGTTGGTTCGCGAAGTTTATGCTGATGTTGGTTTTAAGCTTTTGTTTAAAAAGAAAGCCTAAAATAAAAGTTGACACTACTACGCATGGGCAGAATAATGTTTGTAGTAACCCGATTATTTGCGTTCATATATTTGCAACAGAAATGACGTGTTGTTTGCTCAACCAATCGCAAAATGACAAAAGCTTATTGGACTTTAATGATAATATCCGATCTTGCTGCTGAATAAATATCGGTAGGCCTTTTATGTAGCATCAAAACATTATTTCTAATTAGAAGCAAGATTTTTTAGCAGTGTCAAAACGACAGGCATGTTTTGTAAACAAAACGAGCAGTAGCGTGGCACTGAGGGGTCAACCATTTGATATTGTGGGATGAAAGGGAAGTTTAAAAAATTAAAATAGACACAACCCAAGATAACTTCAGTACTGATGTACAAATACACACAATGACACTCGCATATCATCCCGCTCGAGATGAAATATATCTCTGCTCGCCTGTGTACCTTTATTGTTTGGGTCTTGTGTCGTTGGAAACAATATGGTGTTTAAATGGAACTTGCCCCCCAGAAAGAATGTTTACACTCGTGATTTTAATTGCATTTCATCCCGGGGATGACATTTTATCCCAGTGCTTAGGACAGGGATAAAATCATTCCGGAATAAACTCATCCATCCCCGAATTAAACAAAATAGACACAAGAAAATGTCTAAATAGCGAGATGAACTTTATATATCTGGTGGAAAATTTCCCGGGGACGAAAACGTGCATATCATGTAACAGACTACGGGCCACTGCAGACCAGTTTCGTGCATCGTGGTTCAATATTGGATAGCCATGTCAAAGCCATTAATTCTCATCCACCCTTCTCTAATCGTCTTATCTACTATTCGTCTAACTAATTCATTTTAGCTATACTGACCAAAGATATTAACCAGTTCTGTGTTTTAAAAGCATTTACATCTCACAGAGCAAGTAACATTTTTATTGTTAATCTCGTTCAGTTTTGAAGACATTTGGTTTACTGATCATGCATGTGCCATAAAATTTGATGGAATCCGGCTTTTTGCGGCAGATTTTAAACTGAACATCGTGTTTTATCACGCAGTACATTCTGCATATTTTAATACTCTCAGCTGAATAATCATTCGAATCACATAATGCAAATTAGAATTTTACGAATTAACAATTCATTTCAAACCACCCTTCACTTTGAGACTTTCAAAAGTAAAAGTGCCGTAAAAATAGTACACATAGCTAATCATTTCGCATAAATTCAATTGTTGTCTTTGAAGATTAGAGTGTTAATATGAAATTCCAACAGACATTCAACAAATAAATATTAATTAGTAAAATGTAGGATTTTCTTGAACTTTCTGTAGTTTCTGGAATTTTAGTTGGTCACATTGTCTCACTGATATTTTTAGAGATAGTGTCAATCTCATCGCGCAATATTGTAATACAAAATTAAAATCGAATTCCTAGTTCTTAGTTCAAACTAAAGCTATGCATGAATTGTGCCTTGTTATTTCCTAGCACTTGGGCAGCTTCAGGAGTATATAGTAACAATTTGTTAACATTATTAGTGTATAAATAAAAGAACATAAGTACATTTATACTATTTGTGCCAAACGTGTGCACTGACTGTCATCTGGTCCGGACATAGATATATTCAGCCGGTGAACGGCATGATATCGGCTAGTCGAAAGTTCAGCACTGAACCCGTCAATATTTGTTGTGTAAATTCTGTAAGAATGTAACACTTCAGTTTTTCTATGGATATCAAATTGAATCATTTCGGTTAAAATGACAATCTTAGTGTTTTATTTACCTTACATACACTGCAACTGAACAGTGTGCCATAACTGCCAATTCTCTAGAGTCTAGTCATTTGTCAAATTATCAACATTATTTTTAAATAAAAAGAAACGGCACAACTTTGAAAAGCTAGATTTTTCGAGAAGTTCAAGTTTCCCGAAGTGCAAACACAAGCCGGAAGTTGTTTCATGACACGAATTAAATTCCTAAAAGTGAGTTCTATGTGTAAACTGTAATGTCCATTATTTTCAGTTTTAGACTCAAAAGGGATTCGTTCGGTTTCATTCTTATCGGCTAGTGTATTAAAGTTGTTCTCCCAGTACAGTAACAATGCCTGTTCTCGTGCATTGAACGGGAGGTTTCGAACGCCACAAGATGATCTCATAGAAATGCAGCTACAGTAAGAAACGATGATCGTGCCGGAATCAAACAAGAGATTTGTGTGTGCTAACTCATGTTATTTTATGACTTTGTAAAACATCTTCATGCTACAATTTACATGGAAAACGTAAACTGTAGTTTGCATGAATAGCTCAGTTTACGAGTTACTACTTCAGCAGAAGTCATCACAGGAATGTGCTTCGTGTAGCAGTCAGTTTCATGACAGAAGAGAAAAATCCCATTAGATTTCTGTCAGAAATCGAATCTTAATAGCTCACCCATAGACTGACTGCAACCATTACTGACCTGAATCAAAACCCCTTTTTTCGTTTTACATTGCTTAGTAGATGTATAAGGTACAAAATTATATTCTTTTGTTGCGAAAGGATATGATTGCGAATTCGGAAACCAGATTGACCAACACGTGTCTATGGCGACTTTAATAATCGAAGATTGGCATGTCGATATACGGATGATGGCGCACCAAAAACAAAAAGGCCAAGGTATTTGTGTAGCTATTCCGGGAGTGAAAAAAGTAATATTTTTTTTTACATTGTCATGGTTTAACTTCAGAAAACCTGTCCCCTGGTTTTGTGTCAATAGCAAATACAACACGGAAGGTCTGTACAAATTACGGTTTGGATGTCATGTGGCTTCAAATGAATATAGGGCAACCAAATACATGTTTCAATAAATGCTGGTCTCGGTACGCGAGCGAGTTCTATGCAAGATAAATCAGGAAAGATACCTACCTGCTGGGAAGCTGACTACCACCATGACTGACAAGCTCTGTTCAAGAATAGAATTGTACAGATAGTAATCTTACAAATGTAAACAGTATTATTGCTTTTGAAAAGACGAGACATTGAACAATTTAAACACGTACCTGGACCAACAACATCAGAAGCCGTATCGTGAGCTTGTCCATTTCGCCGTTATAAATTGTGTCTCCTCCTTTGAAGTATTCCTTTGCAAAGTTGGTATTTAAGACTGCGCAGTAGGAAAACAGAAATAGAGGGGAGTCAGTGTCTCATGGCAACGCTTAAATTTCACTTCTTTTCTCTCGCTGATAATTTTCATATACGTGCAGTGCAGTTCGGAGAGAAAATATGGCTAATTTAAACAGTTGTTAAAGCAAAACCAACAAGCCAATCAGAGCCGAGGAATGCTTTTCTAAACAGGTGTATTTACTGGCCTGAAACTGTCTTTAATTAATTCTTAAGGCGAGTGTCCTCTAATCTCTAGATTGTAAATAGTAATAAAATTTTGCTCTTTATACTTCATTTCCCTACAATTTATCGTGTTACCTCAAAAAACCTTCCAAGGTTTTCTTATTTCAGTAAATTTAAACATTATTGGTGAATTTTTAGAAAGTTCTACAAATATTTAAATCCATATTTTATTGCTGAGGTGAATTGATTTAAAGTAGGGCTGTTATATCACAATTTGAATAAAATACTTCCTCTCAAACTTCTGTTTTTACAGTTAACTAACTTCCGTGTTTTACAGTTTCGAGCGGAGCAAAGGAATTTGATTCATTCATGTATATTCTTTCAAATTCGCTTTCTGCATTTAATTCGTGGATTGATAGATTGTTGTTAACTTTGTCGGAATCGTAATATCGTAATAACGTTGCAAGATGCATAAACTGTGCAGACATTGAACGGGTGTGAAACACATGGCAGGAGCCCTCTATGATATACAAAGACTGAACTGAACTGAGTAGAAAAGAACTGTTGCACTACTGACTGTGATTGTAATGCGCTGATTAAGATTAGTAATGGTATCAACATGCGTTATGGCACAAATCCAAGCAAGGCCATAAACGTAAACCAAACTTGGAACAACCTAATATTTTATTTATGTAGCGGTACGTCTTCTTGTCAGAAAATGATTTAATTGCATTCTGTATACCAAAGAATTGCCGAGTTCATGGTCAGCTACACACAACTGACAATTTGCAAAATATTCACAGACGGCTTGTATTAAAGGATATAATTGGGTTCTGGACAACTGAACTAGAAATGAATTATTTTGTAAGCTATTTTATGAATTTGTCATTTTGTTACTGGTCGGCCAATATCACTGTGCTATTAAAATTGTGACTATATCCGTATAAGAATATCAATAATTATTATTATATATGTAAATTTGAATTACTTCGAGGCATTTTACTTCCACAGATAAGCCCGAACTGAGCTGTTGAGTTTGTTTCAACAGAAACCTTCTAAAACAATGCATCAATCATAAAGCATGTACGACACTAACAGTGCATTCCGAAGATATATATAGGTTCCTGCGAATTTCTGTACAACTGAACTAGTGCCTTTTGTTTCTATATAAATATATATTCGCTGCTCATGCTTGTATTTTGGCAGTACCGTCAATCTTTGTCAAAATGAAAATATAACAAACAGTCTATCAGTTACTGATGAAATGCCTCGGTATATGTACTTGAAGCTGCGTACATTCTAAGAGTCACAGAATGGACATACCACATCCTGTTTGTTCTCACTAAAATATTTTACATCTCTGCATCAAGTAAATCTAACAGCAAGACATGCATATTACAGCGTCTTACTGAAGACGATTTTTAAAATCAATATAATAATTTAGATACAATCCTAATCTTCCACGTTCATCTAGCTACAGTGTGACGCGTCTCATTGTATTTTCTACAAATTGTAGTGACTGCAAGAGTTGCTCCTTTGAATCTTGACGTCCAGTTGTGTCTGAATGCATTCATGGAAAAATTCAAAGATTTCTAATGCTATGGACGTGATCATTTATAATACACGTTTTTATGACTGTCTTAAATTATTTCAAGTTTCTTGTTTGTTATTTACATGAAACATGAAAACATTAGTTCAATATAAATAACCAACTCGCCATATATACGAATATGGCCTATTAACACACCTTCAAAAGGGGGGAGGGGTGGGGAGGGTGAGTACTTTT
>JANVCJ010115713.1:0-16639 GCA_026413505.1 Epizoanthus ramosus
CATATTTCCATTGCAATCGATCGCCTCGTAAAGGTGACAAAATAATGCTTTGCGATCGTAGTGCAACCACCACCTGGTTTTATATGTGCATGTGCATGTGTCAGTTACAAATGAGTACACGTCACAGCAAGTTGTCTCATAATTATTCTCTTTAGGTAACGTTTGAAGGTTCAGGAACGCTCAATGGAACCATCAGACTCACAATAGATAACATCACTATCACTTCTGAAGTTTGTCCTGTTTACCCACCTCACGCTGAACCAGGTGAGTTGACTGATATAGTATATGATATATTACATGATATATTACGTGATACATAGATGATATTATAGGGTAGGGAGGAGATATGGATTTTATTTTCGTGTGACAAGAACAATATCTCACGAGTGAGGCTTCCGAGCATAATGCGTAATGTTCTTTTTATTATATGGAAAACAATGTATCAGAATAAGACAAGGCTTAGGAAATCTAGAAAATCATGTTCAAGTAAAACATATCGATGTTCCACGCACACGCGTGGCATAAAGTTATTATTATTATTATTATTATTATTATTATTATTATTATTATTATATGGAAAATATGCCACTCGGGACCCGAATGTAGTGTCGTATGGATTGTATGAGTGCTTTAGTTCTCAGTAAAACACTCAAATCCATATAATACTGCATGATATGTTACATGTCAGCCCATCTACCTGTTAACAAAAATAATACTGCGGTTATATGCCTCCCCCTCCTCCCATATATACATGTAGGCCAATTAACTCCGGTGATAAATATTTAACTGCGCTATATGTTATGGTATTTATTTTAAGTCTATTTCTCAGATAGTATTTGGTTGACTGTTCCAAAACGTTTTACTATAGGGCTTACAACCCACCCCCCTCCTCACCCGAGCATAAAGCCCTCTTGAATATACGTTCTCCCTACGGATATAAGCCCACACAAAACTCCTTACAAATTTTTAAAAGCCCAGAACCTGGTTGTTCAAAGGGTGGATACGCTATCCACCGGGTAAGTGCTAATTACTTTTATAAATAAGTCAAAGATTGCCCAGTTTTGTTGTTTTCTCTGGTTATTCAGTGAGTCGAAAACTA
This sequence comes from Epizoanthus ramosus, assembly GCA_026413505.1. Lineage (NCBI taxonomy): Eukaryota > Metazoa > Cnidaria > Anthozoa > Zoantharia > Epizoanthidae > Epizoanthus > Epizoanthus ramosus. Next base: position 1,100 of record JANVCJ010115713.1, read on the forward strand.
CTAATGTACTTCCATGCCAAGGTGGACGTGTAGTACCGTCAGACACATCACGTGTTCCATCAGAAGCTTGTCTGGCATCAGTGACGTGGCCACGCATGCGCTCAGGATAAGATCCGTCAGAACTTGGTTCATGTCTGAGAAATAACACAAGAACTTCAAATACAATGTACAAAAAGTACTACCGAAACAAAATGAGAATGAGAAAATAGGAAAATAAACAAAACGAGAATGAGAAAATAAACAAAACCGAAACAAAATGAGAAATTTATGATTGGCATGGTTGGAAACAAGAATCGCCCAAAAAAAATCGACATCCGGGAGCAGACTATAACAAGAGCAGGAAGAGGAGAAACACTGAAGCACAGGGGCGAATGTGGGAACAAAGGATAAAGAATAATATCCATTACTCATACTCCTCGGTGAAATCAGCTTTTGTTGGTGGGGTCAGCAAATTTAAACATATTTTTTAAAAATGAACTAAACTTTGGCACAGACACAACAAAAACGCAGACAGACACACAACGAGACATTAATGACCTTAAAGGCAATGCACCAGCTTAAGTAGCGACCACCACCCCCCCCCCCCCCCTCTCCCATACACACAGTGGTTGAAGACAGTCGACATAAATGGCCAATCAGCGAGTTTCAGCATCTCACCATTTCTGCTATGATGCATAAACTGCTCCTCGATATCACCACAAATAGCTTGCAGGTTGGACTCGCTCAGCCTGTACAGATGATAATAACAGTAAGGTCCACACCCAAACAATACCTCACTACATCCACACCAACTGAAATAGCCTGGTCTGACGTTCTTATGTTAAGGCAGAATTTGTTTCACCTTTTTCTCCTGAATATTAAGCGTTAACACAATCCTTTCCTCTTTTCTTTCGCACTATGCCACTGCACCACTCTACTTTCTAATTTAAATCAATCAGTTACAAAATCTCACGAGCGAGCCCATAAGACATCTTGGTTTCCTTTGGCGTTCATCACCATGAAATTTATGTGCATTAATTATGTAATTACAATGTATGTGGTGAAACAAACAAATAAATAAAAAATGAGAATAACTTGAAATTTTTCTAGCCATATATTTGTCATATTTTTATCATGGAGAACTCTATGTTAAATAGAATGAAAACGGCCACATAATTTATCTAGCCAATGCATTTACCTGTTGAGAAGTCCCTTGATTTGTCTTTTAATTCTGTTTAATGTCTCTTGCTGCGCCGCAGTGCCCTCTTGTGACCGGAGTTGGGGTGGGACGTACTTGCTGGCTCGGCCCAGCTCCTCGTCGTGTCCTTGCTCATCTTCTTCTTCACATCCCTGTTCGGCATCATCCTCGGGGTTATCTCTAATGCTGTCTTCCTCATCACCTCTCTCTAATTCTCCTTCTTGATCGCTTGATATATATCCATCGCTTTGTCCATCTTCCTCTTCTTCACTCGTATCCATGCGGGCCAAATCATTCTCTACTGCTTCTTCTTCTTCGCTAGATTTTCCATTGTCGTCTTCGGATCTGTCCGAAGTAGATGCGTTTTCCTGCAGAAACAGTACAATGTTTATCCACTTTAGTCCATGTTGGTCTGAAGCATCAATGGAAATGAAGCGTGCGCAGAAAACAGTCTAATCCCATGTGCACAATTCTCAAGCCTCATAGTTTCATTTCGTGGGACAATAATTTAGACTCATCTGCCCCCCTTGCTTCACATGTATAACTGAAAACGAGGCGTTAAGTCGTCGGGTTTTTGAAATGTAATGCATGTCCTCTGGCGTCACTCTCGTTTTGCTTCACCCATAAGTTACTACAAGTAAGGCCCTTCATCAGATGCTGAGATTCTATGATGACCTCGTACACAATGTACACTACTTCATAACTGAACACTTTTAAAGCGCACCAACTCGCATCATAGAAGATCCGACAGAAAAATCTTGTCATACGCTAGGATTTTCTGTGATTTCTTAATAATATTTTTCTGATGGAAATTGTTTGCAAATGGAAAATCAGCTCAAATATCTGGGATATCTGCGATTGTCTGCAATTTTCTGTAATCTGACCTGACACGGTAAAAATTCTGCAACATCTCCCGGATGTTGTTATACGACTCAAAATATCTGTACAATACGACACCATTTCATACATCACGATATGAAAAAATCATACGGTTTTGTATCGTAGGTGTCATTATAGGCATGGTATGATATTCTGAGACATTGTGTCATATCCTAGAAAGTTGTGTGATGCTATAGAAACCTGTAAGGTGCAAGGTGGGCATTATACACACTTGTGGTTTAAGATTCCGCGCCGCGATCCGCAGCGTTCTTGGTATTCTATTAGCTTATTTTATATTGCCCAGATACAAGATATTATTAATACACATATACACCATAACATTCATTCACCTCGTCCATATCTGAATCCATGTCTGTACTGTTGGTATCCTCGCGCTTGTCTTCATCCGAACGCGCCTTCTTGGAGAGTGGTTCACAAACTTCCAACAGATCTGTGTAACCATGTTAAGGGCACCTAATGTTCGAGTGTTAGCCCTGTGACCTCCCCTACACTTTGCACTTTACTTTGCCATACAGTGAAGTACCTGATTGACAGAACCAGTCTCAAATCTAAGGTTCGAGTGTTAGCCCTGTGACCTCCCTTGCACTTTACCAAGCCATATAGTGTAGTACTGGACATATATCCTGATTTACAGAACCGGTCTCAAATCTACACAAGACTGACGGCATGTCTAAGCACCGTCCAGTTACACTACATACAAAACTTCTTGTCACTAATTTAAACTTTCGTAAATAAGTCCAGGTCTTACTTTGTTTCAAAGGCTTTTGATTTGCGGAAGCTTCTTTTCAGTTGGTCTTATTTTTATTATTATTATTATTATTAGTATTAGTATTAAAGGTCATTATATTTAAATTGTTATTATTATTATTATTATTATTATTATTATTATTATCATTATCATTATTATTACTATTATTATTATTATTATTTTTAGATCATAATTGTAGACTAGATTTTTGGTTTGTTGGTTGGTAGGTAGGTCAGTTGGTTTGTTGGTTGGTAGGTCGGTCAGTCAGTTGGTTAGTTGGCTGGTTGGTTGGTAGGTTGGTTGGTCCATCAGATGGCTGGTTGGTAGGTTGGTTGGTCCATCAGATGGCTGGTTGGTAGGTAGGTCAGTTGGTTTGTTGGTCTGTTTCTTGGTTGGTTGGTAGGTCGATCAGTCAGTTGGTTAGTTGGTTGGTTGGTAGGTAGGTCAGTTGGTTTGTTGGTTGGTAGGTCGGTCAGTCAGTTGGTTAGTTGGATGGTTGGTTGGTAGGTTGGTTGGTCCGTCCGATGGCTGGTTGGTAGGTAGGTCAGTTGGTTTGTTGGTTGGTAGGTAGGTCAGTTGGTTTGTTGGTTTGTTGGTTGGTAGGTAGGTCAGTTGGTTTGTTGGTCTGTTTCTTGGTTGGTTGGTAGGTCGATCAGTCAGTTGGTTAGTCAGTTGGCTGGTTGGTTAGTAGGTTGGTCAGTCCGTCAGATGGTTGGTTGGTTGGTAGGCAGGTCAGTTGGTTGGTTAGTTAGTTAGTTGGCTGGTTGGTTGGTTGGTCCATCCGATGGTTGGTTGGAAGGCAGGTCAGTTGGTTCGTTGGTTGGCTGGCTGGTTGTTTGGTAGGTACGTCAGATGGTTGGTTGGTAGGTCGGTCAGTCAGTCAGTTAGTTAGTTAGTTGGCTGGTTGGCTGATTGGTTGGTTGGTTGGTTGGTCCGTCCGATGGTTGGTTGGTAGGTAGGTCAGTTGGTTTGTTGGTTTGTTGGTTTGTTGGTTGGTAGGTAGGTCAGTCAGTTGGTTAGTTGGCTGGCTGGTTGGTTGGTTGGTCCGTCACATGGTTGGTTGGTAGGTACATCAGTTGGTTTGTTGGTTTGTTGGTTGGTAGGTCGGTCAGTCAGTTGGTTAGTTGGCTGGCTGGTTGGTTGGTTGGTCCGTCACATGGTTGCTTGGTAGGTAGGTTAGTTGGTTCGTTGGTTTATTGGTTGATAGGTCGGTCGGTCGGCAGGTCAGTTGGTCGGTCGGTCGGTCAGTAAGCTGGCTAGCCAGTTAGTTGCATAGCAGGATACAGTCCAGTCCATCTTCTTGAAATGCAGAAGGTACGTGTTTTTTCCTCTTAAGTTTCAACAGTTTCTCCAGCCGCTTAATTTCTCTCTCATCTTCCAGGTTTACCTTCAACAGCTTTTCCTTGTCGGCATTCTCCGAAGCGGCTGGAGAGGAAGTCTGATGGTACAAGCAAAACACAAAAGGCAAGTGAAACACCAGAATCTTCTCGTAAAACATGTCTTACATCCGAATACTACCCGCAGTGTATAGTGAACTCGGCAATATGAAGCGTCCTGTTTGTGTTAGTATTATTGTACTATTGTCTGAATGTTTAGTCTATAGAATAATTTATAGTTAACAAACTCACCAAGACAAGTCTAAAGTTGCAAAGACCCTGGGAATGAGGTTGTGGAAGATATGTATGTTGAGTTGTTTACATTCAATTGAACGCTTGTTCTATCAAATTATTTGCTGTTTTCGGAGCATGCAGTTGCATACAGGCTTCAGTTTGAAGCATTTTGACATTTACTGAGTCAATATTTAAAGATATTTGAGTCAGTATTTAGAACTGAACAATTTGGAGATATTTCGAAATATTTTCGAGAATTTCTCGAAAGACATCTAGGCCAAATTGGAGATATTTTATCTAAGCCTATCGCAAACAGGTATTGTCGCCAGCATTTCGGGAAAGTTCAGTGAACGCAGCTCAACTTTCCCGATCTCAGTGTCAGCGACTGACCATGCAGGCCTCGTTTACATGGTCCTAGCTACGTTGCAAAGTTTTGGTTTTGGATGAGACTTTTTGTTCTGTATCCTTATATGTTGGTATATCTCTTAGTGAAATTGCGAAAAACTGACGCATTGGTCATGCAAATACACTCTGACATTGATCAAAGATGATGGCATAAACTGACATATATGGAGCAATATAGAAAGATAGAAACTAATTGGACTTCGCTCAACTTGCATACCTTCTTTTTTCTCTTCTTTTTCTTCTTCTTGTCCTTCACCGGTTGTTTTTCCTTGTCATCAGATACCGGTCGCGCGGCAATACCTGATCCGCTAACCTGCAGTCAAAACGAAGAGAATCTTACTAGTGCTGGGGTTTAGTAAAACTCAACGCATTGCTGAATGAGATGTATTCATGCAGCGACTGTTGTTTAATACTAAACTTCAGTAGATTCTCGTTTTTGAGCGAGTTCAATTGTTTATACAAACGTGCAAAATTTAAAGTCATCTTAGCTGGAGGGGCACATACGGAAAATGCACCGACATATGACATTTTAACTTGATATGCTGGTAATACGGGTTGGATTTGCAAACATGCGACAATGCAACATGTCTAGCGACTCTAAAGGCGCTGTAACACTGTTGCGAGATAAGTTACTGAATAGTTGCACAGTGTAACAGGGCACCTCGGCAACTTGTCTCACATTTTTTTTATTGCGCGCAACGTTGCACGAAGTAGAACACAGTTCTACTTTTCCCAACGATTGCAGCAACTCCAAGCGCCATTGCACAACGTAACACCCCTCCAGCAACTTATCTCGGAACGGCGTTGCGAGACAAGTTGCTGAGAAAATTGCACACGGTAACAGCGCCTTAAGCGGAATAGGGAGGGCAAGAGTATGATCAGGAGTTGTGGCCATTTCGTACCAATTCTAGCTCCTTGAAGGCCTTTTAAAGTCCGAGATGTGAACTAAACTGTCTACTTGCTAACTGTGCTTACTCAGTTTGATAAATTACGGAACTATAATCCTTTTGACTAAACTGACAAACGGAATGCGACACATGAAAGCTGTTGTTGTTGTTGTTGTTGTTGCTGCCGCGCGTCGCGTAATCTATTTTTAAAAAGTATTATCATCGCGAACATGATGTTGATCGCCTTTGATTTTTTTCTGTCCATCTACACGTATTAGAAGATACTTGGTTCTGAAAACGGTAATTATAGAACCGTTGGAGGGATTGAAACAAACTGTCTGTGTGTTTACCGGGTGTTTACTTTCATAGAATCGTTGTGTGCGTGTATGCTGTGGACTCAATACTGGCGTTACTACGTCGCAAGTCAAGATGACGGTAACAAAGTATAAAACGCATGTAAACTTACACACTATATATTTTGTGTTCGTGTTGGTTAGTATCACTATCAGCAACATTTATAACTGAAAAAAACGCATTCATGGTTTGGTACGAGATCATCAGAAAATATTTTGGTACGAAGTGACTGGATACCGTGATCTGGCACGCGATCTTTGAAGTAAAATTCAGAAAATATCCCCCGGCCTCCCCCCGGCCCGAAATTAAGGCAGATATATTTACGTCCAACGCAATGTTCCTCCCAAAATAAGGCCCTTCCGAAAATAAGTCTGTATAACAGCCCGCGCGACGGGTTTGCTGTTTTCATTGGTAAGTAAACTCGTTAATTGCAAACTTGTTTGAAACATAGCTTGAAAACTGACACAGGACGGATGTCGCATTTCAGGCAGCCTAGAATTTAAAAACTTTCCAGGAGTTACTACCCCCAGATGGAGTGACAACGAATATACAAAATTAAGAAGAAACATTCCATTCAATAATAAGTGTGCATCGATATAAGTCCGTCTCCTCGCGAACAAGCACAAAACAAAATCTTTGGACAAAATTGAACATATAAGGCTTACTATAGAATATTACGATATCTTCTAAAGTCATCACGGCAAACTCAAAGTCTTCACAGCAAACTCGGAAACACAACACATATTTCGCTTAACAAAAGATATTTAAGTTCAATATACTTCGGTTAACTGACGGCAAAGCTGCATGCATGATATGGCCATGGAAGCTCGATGGAGCAACCCTTTAATTTTCATTTCAAAAAATCGATTTTGTGACTGCAAAAGCAAATGTATCAGCTTTTTAAAATAACCGTTTTTTTAAAAAAAATCGTATTTAAAAAAATACAAAATTTGCTACACGGTTATAATCCTATCTCTTCGGTTGTCTCCGAGAAGTCAAGAGTCAGAGACAGAGACAGAGACTGAGATAGAGGCGGACAGAGAATGAATGAATGAATGGATCTTTATTTAACCACGGTAGTTTCGTCAATAAGAATTGGTTTACATAAAAGCCGTGAAAAACTTTACAACATTACTATGCTTAATTATTATATTTAAAATACTATTTACATGTATAGTATAGTTATATATGTAGTGTACTCAAAGATTATAATACAATCAATGGAAAAGTTTCCGTACTGGGGCATACTTAATTATGCATACAGCTGTTTACGGGTTAGGCTTATTTTAAGACCTGGGAATGGTCTATTATTTCGGAGAAACAAGATAAGATTGCATGCATAATTAAGTATGCCCCAGTACGGCAATTTTACCCAATCAATTAGCAAGTACATATAAGTCATTGAAAGAGACTGTATTTCTTTCATATAATATGGAAGCGAATTCCATAGTTTAGCACCTCCATATAAGAGACAGAGACAGAGGCAGAGACAGGGACAGAATCTGAGATAGAGACTGAGATAGAGACAGAGACTGAGACATAGACAGAGTCTGAGATAGAGACAGAGACTGAGACAGAGATTGAGATAGAGACAGAGACATAGACAGAGTCTGAGACTGAGCCGACTGAGACAGAGACACAGTTGACCTTTTTGATTTATTGTCTTACTCAACCGAACACATAAACGTAGGCGTAGCACGTATGCGATTCTATTGTGAGAACAATTCACATTGTCCAGCTGGTATATTCAAACGGATTATCATAATATTAATACTACCTGATATAAATCAGCACAAAACTGCATTTTTAATAATCAAACAGCGTATGTTTTTATTCTCAGCTTCTGGTCTATTTTTCGGCTTAAAACAAATTCGTTTCAAAGGAAAAACTAGTTAAACTGTTACTGTTTATCCGGTTTCCAATCTTCATAAATGTTTGCACATTTGCTCCTCATAGTACGAGTTCATGATTGTATAGCATACACGAAGTAGCAAAACCAACGCGGAACCCTGAATGCAAGCACAGATGAGACCCTTTATAAACGTTGTTTGCGGCCTAACATTACGGAAATATTAAATTGGTTCTTGCTTTACGTCCTGCTTGCGACTTGTTGCGATCTTTAGTTCCATGGTTACTGAACTTAACCGCTCAACATCAGTCTGTTTTGTTTATATTATCCTGATGAATAATTTTATCGCTGTGGTTCTTTTCCAACAAAGAAGATAGATAAACACTCATGAGCAGCAGCTGCATAACTACTCCACAGAATGTTTGATTCAATGGCTGGCCTATTTGTTGCATCTTTTTTCTCGTCGCGTACACTGTTAATACAGGAGTGAGAACGGAGCTAGAGTCAATATATAAAAACCCAACATACAGCGGCCACTTTCTTAGAAGACCCACATTAATTATAACGTTGGGGGTAGAAAGAGTGGCCACAAAGATCTACCGAGTAGCGTATCAGTTTCGTTCATTCGTTTCAAAATAGGAGATTTTAAAAACACCATAAATTTATTAACACACATAAATAAATTATCAGGCCACGGTCACTGCAGACGAGGGAAAAGAAACGTATATGGGACTAACCGACAATGAGTTGAAGACGCGTTTCCGAAATCACAAGCAATCATTCGAGAAGGAGAAATACACGAACCAAACAGAACTTGGTAAACACGTCTGGATGCTCAAAAAGAGCCAAAAACAATTCAAAGTCACTTGCAATCATCATACTCGCCGATAACAAAACGCTGTAATTTATGCATACTGGAAAAGTATTACATATTGCGGCACAAAGAGAGAGAGAGAGCATCCTTGAACAAAAGATCAGAACTAACTAGCCAGCTTTTGTAGGCTATTGTTACTCATTTGCTTTGTGAATTCCATTTACCATTGTAACCGGCAAGATATAAAACACCAGAGCATTATAATTCAGTGTACTCCCGACGAGTGAGGGCCGAAAACAGAAACAGAACTGTTGAGTAAATCATGAGTAAATGAATCGAATTTAACCGTTACCCTTGTCGTTCTACTAAGCTCCAATATTGATTTATACAATACCATCGACCGCTAAGAAGACGGAAGGACTAAATCTTGTATAGTGCATAAATAAACAAATAAATACATACATACATACATACATACCCCCGCGGGGCTTTTCATACATCAATACAATAGATGGGCATTTTCGAAGCTAAAATCGAAACAAAATTTTAAAGAACGTCCAGTCTTAGACCAAAAATCAGAATTTCTTCTTATCTTATATGACATCTCGCTCACTCAGTCACTGAGTTTGGAATTAATGCACTATCACGACTCGAATGTGTTGAGTTATTAATTAACCAGCTCACTCAGCCTTCAATGGCAATGGCTTTCGCGTGATTCAAGGGTATTATTGGTTAACCTTGAGTGATCTCAAATCAGCCTTGAAAGTCGCCCTAAGGCGGAAAAAATCAACAAACAAAGCAAAAAAACAAAACATTTTCAGTCACGGTATGTCATCGAAGAATGGTTCGAAAAGAAACTTTGCTCCAACGAGTCGTATTCGAAAGTCATTTTACAAGCTGCAGAGCAATAGCCTGCGCTGCAGCCGGACGTGTCAATTATTTTCAAACGTCAATATAATACACGGATGTTTACAACTGTCTGCGACACAGGCTACAGGGCAACAGACCAACATACAGTTACTAGAACATCGCAATACGTAAAGGATGTCAAAGTTTCCTGTGCAGTGGAAATGCGTAACCGACTCCAGGTAACAAACGACAGAAAGAGAATGCGGAACTTTACGGCTCAGCTACGATAAAGTTTAATTACAACTGAATACAAGTGTATGCATGCTGTATTAGCACTATATATATAAGTTTATAACTCAAGTTTCGTTTGCTGACAAAATTAGTTTTGGTTTATAAATATAAGGAAAATGTTTACAAGAAAAAATTATCCATTGCTACCAAACCATCAATTTTATAAGCTTTTTAAAATATTCAGTATTTAAATCATGCAGTATCCAAGTACATGCGTGACCAGTGTATCATCGGACGGAACTGACGTAGCATAAAAATATATAGAGAGAGAAAATTTACATTTGCATGTAGCTCATATTTCGGAGCAAGTTAGTTCACTGCCAGTGGTCAAAAGTGGTGTTCAGTTGCCTCCTAAAAAGAGTTTCTAATTATAATTACATAATATTTTCCACAAGTACCGAAGAACATGCATTTGATAGTAGTCCACGGTTATATTTTGAGCGGTACAGGCTCCAACATATACACATCCAACGTGGCGCAGACATGGAAGAAACAAGGCCACGCAGTGACCATCGTCTGTCAAGATCCTTTTGCAGAGCAACTTGCCTTCGTTGACGAATTCTATGTTGGTACTGATAACATACCGGCCTCGCCACCGCCACAAGGCTCTATCAGAGTTGTTGTTCCTGATATTGGCGGGCTTCTTCTCGTCTACAACTACGATCGCTACCCTGGCTATCAGGTGAAAACCATGGTCGATTGTAATTGTACGATCGCCGAAATCGATGCCCATATTGAAGCGACAGCCGAAGGCCTACGTCGTGTGGTTGCGCAGGGTGCAGATCTGGTCCTTACCAACCACATCATTTTGTCGCCGGTGATAGCAAGCCGTGCTACAAAGGGAACCAATGTTCCGTACGTCTGCAAACTGCACGGCAGCGCCATGATCTTCTCGCTGAAGCCACGAATGAACGAGCTGCAGACGTACGCCGTCGAGGGTCTTCGCAACTCCCAACACATCATAGCCGGAACTAATCACGTCGCGAACATGGCAATGGAAATTTTGGACGCGCAAAGAGATGTTATTGGATTGGAAAAAAAGTTAGTGATTGTTCCTCCCGGTCTCGATCCCGATGTGTTTCAAGCCGGCGGTGAAGTCGATGAAAGGCAGAAGGGTTTTATTACGAATGTTCGTGAGTTTATCAGTAGAAAACCAAACGGACGAAAGGCTTCGCTTATTACTCTTCCACATCATTCTTCACAAGATCTCCACAACCAACTGGCAACAATCGCAGATTCGTACGACCAGCGAGCAATTGACGCGGACCTTGTCGACCGCTGGTCCCCAATCAAAGCAGGAGAACCAGTTATCTGTTACTTTGGAGGTTTCTTAGATACTAAAGGTGTCGGCGAGTTGCTGACTGTCTTCCCTTCCGTACTAAGCCGGTTTCCCGAGGCCAGGCTGTTGCTGATTGGGTTTGGGCGATATCGTGAGCACTTAGAGGGAATGTTGCAGGCCCTGAAGGATGGGGACTTGCAGGCTTTTCAGGTAAGTTGCCGTGTTCTAATAATCAATTATTATAAAATGCAAGTGAAACATAACGGCGATGCAACAAAAAGGGGGAGGGTCAGTGTCTAGTAAGCAGAAATTTGATATTTAAATTTTTTTAAAACGTCCCTGTCAATACATTTCAAAATATGTTGCGTGATGGAGAAAGTGAAGCTAGTACATAAAACAAACCACTCGTAAACGATTAAAGACAAAGAGAGACCCAGGCGGAGACGGACAGACGGACAGTGCAGACATCGACGCAGACAGACAGACAGACAGACACTAACAACAATAACTAGTATGCAAGCAACCGGTAAACAACGATCCCGACGATCTGATCGGCGGGAGAAATGAAACGGTAAAACTAGCAACACCGATACAAGTTTCAACGTAGATTTTTCGAAATTTATAGCTATAATATTTCGACTGGTCAAACCATGCAGCCATCCTCAGGTATAGTGAATACATTTTACAACAACATTAATATTGGTTTATTATACACTTGAGCCTTTTGGCCTTTAAAATATCCGTGATTAGTCGTACTATTACTACTAATATTATCTTTGTTATTCATATTGTTTTAAAAACATCTGTTATCCATTTCCTACATTTTGCAACCTAGAATTTTTAGAACACGTCAGCCAATGTAACGTTTATTCAATTATACCTGAAGAAGGCTGGTTTGGCCAGCCGAAATATTGTAACTATAAATTTCGAAAACTCTATCAGTCTATGTTGTGTTGGCCTTGCTACTTTTACTAACAACAAGGCCGAGAGACAAAGAGACACAGGCAAGCAGGCAGACAGACAGACAGACTGACACAAACAGAAAAAGATTAGAGAGACTGAGACCGACAAGAAGCAGATGGACAGTCACATATACAAATACTGGGAACTATAGACAGACAGACACTGAGACAAACAAATACAGATAGACGAACAGACAGAGAAAGAGATCAGAGAGACATACATAGAAGAGACAGACAAACAGATACGTAGACGGACAACCAGCCAGCCAGCCAGACTGACAGACAGACAGTCGAACAGATATACAAACAGATAGGCGACTGATGTGAATTTTTTGTTAGAGAAAGTAATGTATTTCCATCGCTGTGTTAATTTTTCCATATTAAATTCTCTATTTTCCTTGATGCCATACGTTCAAGAACAAATATAAAAAGATCGAATCAAATTCGCAAGCTATGCAAATTGCTTGGTGCATAAACTTCCCTTCCAATATCAATTTGATAATGTCACTTAAGGCAAGGATGTCCGAGTGCGGTCAGACGTTTCCTGTTGAGTACTGTGGGCGGGACGTCACAAGTACTAGGCCACAACTAAACATACACTCTTATTTTCAAGAGCTTCCGCATTCAAACACCTCCGTTTTGAATACGTGTTATTGTGGAAGGTAACAAAGAAAGTCCTTTGAATTTAGAGTGTGTTCTAAACCCTCCCGTTAGTGAAGTGCATTCCAAGCCATAGCCTATCACGGAAGATTTGCAGTAAACTTGACATTGAAATGCGGCCTAGTATAAACAGGAAGTGACAACTTTCTGACCTTCAACCAAATTACTTGTATTCAATGTCAAAAATTATACTATAATCTTAAATACTTAATCCTGTTTCCAGATCTCGTATGGGTTAGTTTTATGAAAAACCTCGGGGGAGGGAATAATAAAGAGATGTTTTCCAAGAACAAAACCTAATTATAATGTTTATCATGTATGGACGCTACGCTGTACTAGAGATTGGTCTTGGTGCTTAACATATTATTCTCGCTGAAATTCATTTCAGGCATACGGAAATGCTGGGAAGTACGTCGATTTTCCAAAGACCCTTGACAGTTACTTCCGTAAACTACGTCCCGAAGAATACAACCGCATCACCATCACAGGTTATCAAGAGCATGCGCAGTTGAAGGAGATTCTACCGCTGGCCAGCGTGTGTGTGGTTGGCTCAAAGGCAACAGAGGCCTTTGGGATGGTGACAGTGGAAGCAATGGCTGCGGGAGTGTTTCCTCTCTGTAACAACCATTCGGGTCTGTCCGAGGTTCTGGACGTCATACGAGAGGCTGAGCCCGAGTTAGAAAGCATGATGCGACTCGAGGTGCGTCCAGGGGGGTCACGTGGTACAGCTGATGGAGAATATCTGATGCAACAGTTACCAGACAAGATAGAAACAGCCCTGCACTTTCTCTATCCAAACGGCTTCAAGAACTTGGAGAAACGCAAGCAGATCTCTGGCAGACTGCGAGAGGTAGCAGTTTCAAAATTTTCCTGGGGTGGCATATGCAAGAGCATCCTAGATTTGAGAAAGTAAACTGAACATATGCTCATCTGGCCCATGTGCCAATTCGTTTCTCTTTGAGAGAAGCCTGCATGATCTCATAGAAGAGGTCAAAACATATGATTTCTGACTTTAGGGGGGTGGGGTGGAGGTCCATGCAATCCGCCACCTCTAGAGCTAAATTTCAATATTTTAACCATATCTTCTAAACTAAAGAGGAAAATTGGTACAAAAGGTATTGCTTGCTTCAGTGTTCACTGTAGAATACATTTCTGTATTAAAATGTTCATAAGATATACCCAAATTCTAGAAATTTACCAAAATAAATTTGTCCAATGTGGGGATAGGGGGGGGGGTACACCACGCAACCCTCCATCTACATGTAGACCAATAAGAATCAGTTCCTTGCTGGGGTCCAACGTTTTGATCTCTTTACTTAATAATTATGGTTGGATGAGTGATTCTAAAAATAGCAGTACCGATGAAAAGCAAAATTATTAAATGATCTCCAGTTTTCGGAATGTGACTTTTTTAATTGTACAATTAGTTCACAACAAATATAAATATAATTTCTGCCTCCATGCCTGAAGCTTTACAAGCCTTAGGGTTTCATTTTTGGGTTTACTCACTTTCAGGAATTACATTCAATGAGAGTTATAGGCCTTGATGAAAGGTCTGTGGTTTGATTTTATTTGTTCACCTAGAGTACTTAAGATGTTTGGGCAGGCAGAAAATATGGAATAATTTTCAAATCCTACCCTAAACTTAGCTTGAAAGCCATGATTCTTGTTTTGAACTCTACACATCTTATAATAGTGATTGTAAATAGTAAATTATCAAAAATTTTAATTATAAAGATATTCATACTGAATCACACAATGAAACACACAAATTATTATAATTATTATTATTTGAAATTTGACAAAGTTAGTTTTATGAACATGACACATAGTTCAAATGATGTCCTAACAGTTATAGAGAACTTCATTATTATTATTATTATTATTATTATTATTATTTATTAATTATCTGCAAACCAATATTCTGGAGTTAGAATGGATTCTATTTGTGAGATAGATATTAAAACAAGTATCAGTGGAAGATACCGTTGACGGTGTACAAAGTCCAAGTCCAAATCTAAGTTTTGTTGTAGTTTTTAAGCCTGCACAAGCACTTATGGAGTTTCTTAGTCCAATTTCAAAATACAAAACAATGGAATAGTGATGGAATTCTACACTGGGATTAATGTCACTTCTGAAAGTACCTCCTGGAGTGCTGAAATGAATTTGGCAATGATTTGGAGTCTACCTAGAATACAATAAACAAACACCCTACTTTGACAAAAGCTTCTTTTATTGGCAAATGTGTCCGCTTTCTTATATGGTTATGTGTCCATTTTGGAAAACATGCCAATTTTCACAAATATGTCCTCCTAGGGAACATGTTCTTTTGGAAAATGTGGCATTTTGGCAGCTGTTCATTCCAGATGGAATATATCCCCGAAATAAATACACTCAGTCAGCATTCCACGAGAAGAGCAGTTTCTAAAACGTTGCCATAAATTTGGAACATAGGTTATAAGAAAAGTGTACTGAATACCAAGAGCCAAACGTGTGACTGCAGCAAGCACATTGACAGATTTGGTTGAAGTTTGATCACAGACTGAAATATTCCCATAATTAGGGCATGAGAACTCCTGCCAAGCTTCAGGGACTGGTTAAGGTGGCTCGATTGGATTTTTCACTAACGATACCGGCCAACTTTGAAAACAAATTCCGCCTTTATGGCAAAGAAATCGGGACAATGACCATTACACATCTGCTAGAGATAGATTAAAGCTTCAGATAAATTTGTCTTGTTAAGATCAGAGTTGCC
>JANVCJ010115824.1:0-16636 GCA_026413505.1 Epizoanthus ramosus
AAACACTAAATTCCGTTTGACGGATTAACCAGCACCTGCAATGCGTTCGACAGTCGATCGTTATGTTGGCAATTTCTCCGAAGATTTCCATACCGGATACGGCTTGTAGGAATTAATTAAGTTTGATTTTGTAGAGGTGCTGAGAATAAATGTTTATTAGTATGACAAAACGTTGTGCTGGGGTCAACTCGACCAAATATAATAATAATGAGATTGCTTTATCATCCATTTAGCCTGACCTCAGACGCTAATTTGCCTTTGCAGCGAGAAAGGATCTGAAGTCAGGCTATCATCCATTTTCTATTAAATTTTAAAATAACATAAAAGAACTGTACATTTACAAATTCAGCAAATTGTTTGAAATTTCACCGGCTAGAGAGGCTGGAAGCGCTAAACAAGTAACTTAGTAAGAAGAACTATGTGTAAAGAAACAACATTAGCAACTAGAAACTATAAAATAATAGCGATTTGTACTAAACTGGTTGAGTTATTTTAAATGCTGTACTTACCACTTTCGGCACAGTAAGACAGTTGTCACCTTGCATGACGTTGGACTTGGACTTGGATTGGGGAGCTACTTGTCTGCAGTACCTTTTCTAAACCCGTCCGCTCTTCTAACATCTTGCTCTGGTTTTTCAGCGCCAGCCGGAGTCAGTTCAACTCAACTCTTTCTAGCTCTATTACTGCGATAGCATGTTGTATGCAGACACAAGATAACATGCTGTTACATTCACCTATCAACCTGACGCATCTCCAGTTACATTGTTATATTTTATATAACAAGAATTTTAAAGATAATAAATTTGCCTTGCCATGTGTGAATCATAAGCTACGTTCAGGAATGTTGGGAAGTTAACAATACCAGATGGAATCAACTTCCGCTAAAAAAACCCAATCTACCACAGTGTATGAAATTGCAGTAGTATTAAAAACATTTGCTTTTAAAATACCGTTCCAACACGCAAATGAAAAATGCTCGTTCAGGTCTAAGTTTGCTCACGCAAATCTCGAAAGAAAATAAACCCGGCTAAAGGCGAAGAACTGAACTAGAAATAATGAAAGATGGAAAATGGGAGAGGAAGACATTCAGAGAGGCAGAGACAGAATTAGTTCATTTCAGGACTTTGTTTACCCTCGGAGTTTTATCGATGTACAAGTTAGTTTTTATACTAGTTGTACCAAATGGTAGTGTAGTGCCGACCGAAGGTTTGGACAAAAACAGACGCATGGAAAAAATTAGTGTTTTAAAGACACCTTCTCGACTTTTCGGTTAGTGTGAGTTACAAATTTGTACAATTATAAATCAATCCAATCGAACTTGCTTGTTAAAGTTAAATAACATACTAAGCATTTTTCAGTTTTGCTAAAGAATGATTTTTTCAGTAGTATGTATATCGAGACATGTAGTACGGCATGGTGACAACATTAAATTTTAAATAGATATTTTCGTTGTTCCGCTGGTCCCTGGAGTTGCTCCTTGTCATTGACATTGTCAGAACTGTGTGATAGTAAGAGGGTATACAAACATAACTTCAAGGAGCCGGATTACTTGTAGTTTGAAGTCAATATTATGGTATGTTTCAAATCTACCAAAATCATAATTACTTTACAATATACCGGGACTTGTGCTGGTTTCTATTCCAATCCTTCCGATTAGAAGCGTTTGATCATGAAATACTGATCAATTTTAGCAAAACACGCATTTCACCGCTGAGCAGAGAGAATACAGAGTACAGGTTGAGGTTTGGATTTGGCCAAGGGCCATCTTCTTTAAAGTTGGCATATTTATAATGTGCAACCAAAACATTAACCACATTGTACACCAAAATTTGTCCTTTATACACACAGACATTTCTTTACATCTGACCTGAAACACAGCTTGTGATCTATCGCTCGTCTGTACTGAACGTATCACTGAAATTCCCATATGCAGAGTATTGGTATTGGCACCTGTTTAGTGTATAGTAGGCCTACCTTTGGACCCAATGTCGCTTAATGTCGCCTAATGTCGCTGAATGTCGCCTAATGCCGCCTAATGCTGCCTAATGCCGCCTAATATTATCAAATGTCACCCAATGTTATATTATGTAACTTGTTAGAAAAAATCATTTACGATTGTTTCATGAAAAGAAATGACTACCACACATATACATGTAAATTGTACAGCCTTTAATATGTAAACAGTCATCTTGAACACTGGAAAGTGGTGTTTTATAAATAGATTATTATTATTAATAATATTATTATAATATTATTATTATTATTAAAATTATAAATAGATAAAATGGACTAAAACATTTACATATACACCAGTGTTTTACACACTGAGGCAATCATCATTCATATTATTATTATTATTATTATTATTATTATTATCATTATTATTTTTATCATTATTATTATTATTATTATTAGAGCAGAATGTAATTGAATGCTTATATGCATACCCTTAATGTCTACTCTCAGTGGCCGTGAGTAGGCAACAAATACTTTTTGTCAATGTATGACATAATGGATCATACACTAATAACAAAACACTTTATAACTGGTCCCTTCAGTGGAAACCAGTGAGTGTAAGAACATTCAGATCTTGGAGACAAATAAAGGTGTCACCACTCCCCAGTCATCAAGTGCAAAATATTCAGCTCAATGTGAATGTTGAATTAAACTTATAAAACTACTTAGACTAATTTTTATTAATTATATTTGCAAATTTATGTTATGTCAAAAGAAATGAAATTAAGTAAGAATATAATAGGCAAAAGAAAGAGTAACAACTGCATTTGCTTCCAGCTGCCGGTGTGTAATATTTATACCTGTAGCACATTTATATTTTACACAATAATATAAAACTCACAAAGCTATATAGACACACCTGGGTTTTGTTACCCACTTTTGAAATATACATTCAATGAATAATGAACAGCCACCTGTCAATGAACAACCCTTATGGGATCGCTAGTGGAAACCCAGGATCCCTTGGGTATAAACACCAACAGGTGAGCGGAGGTCTGCACACTCACAAAGCATTTACATTTCACTGATTTAGCTTTTGTACTCACTGTGCATGACACTTCCAGCCAATTTAACAACGTGACCAACATGAACATCCAACATCTCCTAATTTTCTTCAACATCGCATATTCAGAAGACCTAAATAGCCCCACGAAAAGTTATCACGGAGTTAAATATTGTCACCTAACAAGAACATTTCGTTAATATAACTGTTTGAAGTGGAATTTGACTTTACATAATTATGATATAAAGCTTTTAAAAGTGCAGCGCAGATATGAGCGCAGATATAAAGTTTCTATTTCTTGTTGGAATTACCGCTGGACATAGCATTGCTGCGAAGTTTCGAAGGAGTGGTTGCTCAGGCCAAATTGTGGACAAAGTTTGACTTCAAGAGACTGACATCCATCCATATGGTGTGGGATTATAAGGAGACCACAATCTATATACTTTATTTTGGTCAAACAGGAGTCGACTGTCTAGTAAAACCCTAACCAACGTGCACATGAACGGTAGGTAAAATTATATTTTAAAAAATTAATTTTAGTTTTACGACATTCCGATTCTCAGAAGTCATAATTTTAAAATCATTCGGTCATGATGCGGAGTTTCATTTGAAAATAGTTCAGTATACATACATTTATGTACATTTTTATAATAAATCTGCAGAAGGTACATTGCAAATTTGATTGGTTCTTCAACTTGCTCAATAATTCCATTTGATTTACCTGTTATTGTGAAAACATTAGAATATCAATATATCAGAATTCAGAAGAAAGGATCGAAAATCTTGTCAAATCAGTCAAGTATAAAATCATATTGACAATACGGAATACCTTGTGTGGATTTATTGTAAACTGTTAAATATGTGTAAAATAGTTTCAAAAGCTATCAATTAATGCAATAAGAGTTAAGACATAATGACTATAATGTATCGATCAATTTGAAGCTTCACAATCCCGTGGGGCAGGAATTTGACATTGGGGTGTGTCCCGGGGACTGGGCATTTCATTGTAAGGGAGAGGGAGGATCAGGACTTTGAACAAAAGCAAAATATCTGATCGTACAATAATTTTTAAAATCGCCCAACTCTTAAGCATGTACCTGTCATTCTTGGATTATTATTCTTATTATGTACTGTAAGCTTACTGTACAATATCTACAACAAAATTTGTGATAAAACAACTCAGTTCTGACTGATTTTGAGTTTCTTCTGGTGTGTTTGTCTCCATTGTTTTGGTTTGCACAATCCTAGGGATGAGGGCATTTCATCACAAATCCATCATAAATCGTGAGGCATTTGAACAGCAATCTTGTCCGGGGGGGATTTAACTATGAAAATTTCAAAAGTTCAAATGCCAGGGGGGAGATGTTGAAGTTTCGAATTGATTGATACACATAACTACATATACAAGGCCATACCTGTAAGTATATATGTGCTGGAAAATCTTGTCACCCCTCCCCTACAAGTAAGTCTGTATGCCACTGTTTATAGTAACCAAATTTCTGTATATTGAGGAAGTAGACTGCAGACTAAACCATGTACATGTACATGTAGCTTTGTTAAAGTACAATCAAATGCTCCAAATCCAGCAGTTTTTCAGTAGACTTTGTCTGTTTGTTTGAGGTCTAAACATCAGTGTTCAAATTCAAGGTTATCTCTTTGGGCTGCTATTAGGTCATCATTTTGTTCTGTTTGGGGAGGCTTTCTCCTAGGTTGTCTCCGTCTTCCAATTCCAGCAAGGTCTTTGTATGATGATATGGTACTTCCTTCAGAACTTCTTATGACACGCCTTCTAGCAATTGAAATAAGTTCCACTTCATGCTCTGCAGGATTACCACATCCACTATCGTCGTCACTTTCAGATTCTTCTGTGTCACTGGTGTTGTTTAAAGTGTTATTTTCCAGTGAAAGGCGGTGCTGATCTGACAGATAGTCCAACCTAGAGCAGTACTCATTTGTGAATGCGTAACTCACTTTTCCATTCTTCCATCCAGTTGTAATCTCACTCACTGGAATGACAAGTGGTGTTCCTTCATTTTTCAGAATACTTCCAAAATACAACTTCACAGAATTTGGCAGTAAACTAAAGATTCGGCAGTCTTCTTGATTGTGCTGTTGCTCATCTAACCAGAAGCCATAAACCTGACAGGCACTACCTGTTTTACTTGATTGATGAGCTTTGTTTATTTGGAGCAACCACCACTTGTCTCCACTTTGGATGTTGTCGTTTACCCCAGGATTAACAATTACAATGTCACCTGGTACAAAAAGATAATCTCCACCTGCTACTCGTCTGTTTGTGTCTAGGCCTTCGCCTCTTCTTATTGTCAAGTCCTCCATTAACTTGCTGAAATCTGGATAATGGCATGGGACAACATTTCCATCATCAAGGAGAGCATCTTTCTGAAAGATTACACCAGGGCCATATCCACATTTGTACCGGTATAAGTCTCTGATATTCTGAGTTGGATTTGATTTGGTCAGGACATTCAGCATCCTTGCTTTCTTGATATCTTCCTTCATTTCAGCAGTAGGAGGAATCTCCTTTACTTGGAATTGTTCATTCCACTCCTTGTATAAACTGACAACTGCTGTTGAAGATAGATTGGATGCATGTATTGGCTGGTAAGCACTGAATGTGTTCGTGTGGTAAGAGTGGGGGCACTCACATGTCTTCTTAATAATTTCAATTTCATGTTGCCGCTTGCTTTGCACATACTGCTTCTTGGTAGGGTGCCTGTACTGACCAATCTGCTTGTGTTTTGCAAAGCCATGTTCTTTTGTTGATTCATTCAGCAAAGCATACAAATTAACACTGTTAATTGTCTCAGCCAATCCCAGTGTATCAAACACTTGCATATGTGTCTCTAATGCCTTCACAGTCTCGGCAAAGCCTTCCAAGGAAATATGGTATATCGTCCCTTCAGGACCAGCTGTTGCTCGTTGAAGATGTTCCATGCGCTTGGTGGTAATGCCTTGAAGGTATGCTAGAGCGTTGATGAGATTATGAAGACCTTCTTGGAATGGTACAACTATCTTCTTTTGTTGCTGTCTTAACTCATTTTGCTTAGCCTTTGGAAGAAATCCAACTGCATCATAGATTCTCCTGATGCTTGACATTATCTCACAAGCAAAGGTTACAGTGGTGTGGAGTTTGATGCAGCCATGTGATGTACCTCCAAAACAGCAAATGATAGCAGTGTCCAGATCAAAGCATATGCCAGTCGGTTCTGATAACTGGGCATCAGATGCGGGACCGTCCAAACAACCACTTATTGAGCCCACAGTTGATTGTGTTGTAAACATTTGGCCTGTCCGTGTAGTTGATAGGAAATGCAGCTTGTGCGAATTTACGTCTGTAACTCCAATAGTTTCATTTGATGACACAGAAATGTCAAATGCTTTCTGAAATCCTTGAGCCACAGGAACAACACTTTTGCTCACCAAGTTGATTTCCAAAACACAGTTTCCATCAGCCACAAGTATTGCATCTGATGTGCTTGGAGATGCACAAAGTCCACATGGTGTCTGCAAGGAATCTACAACTTGCATCAGTTGGCCCGAGATAAGAGACTCATCAAGATTTAACAGATATATCTTTGATGATTCACTTATTGCAAGTGTGTGGGAGTTTGGTAACACAGTCAGGCCCTCTGGTTTCCAAGTAGAAGAGGTGTTAGGGATCTTTACAGTTCCAATGAATTTGTCACCCTGGAAAGAATGCACATTGGTAATGAACCTTATGCATGAATTTCCTTTGTCAGCTACATAGGCTTGTTCATTCTTTGCTAATGCCGTAATCTTCATGATATCAATTCCAGCTGGATGCCTAAAGGATGCCTTTGAAGATAATATAGCATTTCCATGTGCAGGACCTTGGAAAACAACATTAAAAAAGTTATGTAAGTATTAGCAGCTGAAACAGGATACATTGTGTGCTTATAAGTACATGTAAGGGTATTTTCATTCATTAAATCTGTACCCAGGTACAATGTATACATAAAGGATATTATTAAACTCCTAAATTATTATAAACATCTTAATAACCGAGTGTGAGGTCAGTATGGGAGAATATTTGCCAAGGTCTTGACTGTACAGACATAGCATAGTGAGGACATCTTAATAACCGAATGCGAAGTCTGTACGGGAGAATATTTGCCAAGGTCTTGACTGTACAGACTAAGTGTAGCGAGGTCTATACAAAGGAGCGAGGGCAAATATTCTCCTGGTCAGATTGAGCAAACTGGGTTATTAAGATTTTTATTACATGACCCAGTTGTACATGTATTGTTACTTCTGACCTTAATTGCAGGGAATCAGAATGCAGGATTTGGTCATTGGTCTTGGACCTAAAAATCAGAGCTGTCATGTAGTATTAATAAATTTAACAATTATATATTCATGTTAGTGTGGCGATATACAATGTTTATCTTTAAGGTCAAATGTGATTGTGAGGATTAATTGTTAACATGAGAAGATAAAATTCATAACTTTGGCATGTACATGTAATAATTTGTGTTTCAGCCATAAATGTTGGAAATTGGCAGAATATCTTTGGAAATCTTTAATAAATATGGGAATATTATTAGAAATGGCTTTTAAAAAATGCTTAGATAAGTATTTTTTAACATATTTGCAAATTTTTCAAGAAATCTGGAAAACCTACCAAAAACTTTGGATATCTTTGAAAAATCTTTGGAAATGATTGGAGTTAAGACATCTGCTGCCACATTAGGGTTATGACATGGTTGCAGCTATTAAATGACTGGAGAGTGCTATGTACAGTGGTGAAAACCGACACAGGCTATAAACACTGATATATTGATCTGTTAAAAGCTGACAAATTTTCCTTTTAATAATAAAATACTAATTAAAAACAGTTTTCTAATAGTCCCTCATTCTCATCATTGGCACTCACTATTAGTAGAAACAGTAATGTAGTTATTTTCTGTTTGTCAACACATCTAGATCTGGGAATAATTATAAGTATTGATAAATTATTTTATTATATGGCACTACTGATTCTCAGGTCCATAACTACATTCCCGCATTCTGATTGGCTGAAACTTAGGTCAACAACTTACCGTACAGACTTTTTATATGAAGCGGCAAATGTCAAAAGAAACAAAATAAATACAAATGAGCTCCGCTCGGTCTGTACAATGAAAGACCTTAGGCGAACTATTCTCCTGAACAGACCAAGTTAATGAGCTTATTAATATGTTTTTATTAAATTACTAAATAAATTTACCTGGATCATCCCATTTCCCCAATGCTAAGCATTTTGTTGGCACATGTCTATTGCCCATCCCAACAAATTCATATTCTGCATCTGTAGAATGATACAATGTAATCAAGGTTACCGGTTTACAACATATATACAAGTCTGGCCGGGGTTTTCAGAAGGTGGTTATCATGTGCAATAAAGGGTTAACATTATCCCTACAACTAGACAAACTTCAAACGAGTTTAACTCTATAGTATGCATTATCCAAAATTAATGCTCTAATTACCATTAATGATAATTTCAAGGGCTACAAGTAATCATAAGGTTCATGTTTGTTCAGTGATCAGAGCAATTCTTCCTATCGAAAACTTGAGTTCAAACTGGACACTCGAATGGTGCGGTCTTAAGGGTAGTTTGGTTCATTTGCTGTATTTTGGCATTTTTTGTTTGTTTGAAGAAATTCTGACCCTGTACTAGCGTAAATTATTTCAGTGTTATACAATTTTCATACCAGGTGTTCTTAAAAAAATAAATTTCCAGGGCCTGAAAGTACCAAGTTTCCCATTGAACACTGCCGTATTCTAGAAATAGATCAAAAATTAAGTGGGAAATGATGCCCCATTCTATCTAAAACCCTAAAATTCATACCCAATCCATTTGGTGGCATGTGCCCATATATAGGCAATAATTAGGGCATGCAGTACCTCCTAGGTTACATGTACAGACCTGACATTGAACAATCACAGTTTGCTGAATTAATCAGCTGCATGTATGTTGTAAGAACATACTAGCTAGTATTAGTTCTTAATCTCATAATTATACTACACATTGGTCATTCCATGTCAAATAAACCAAAATCCAGAATCCCTACACACCTTTTTCTTGGATTTTCTTTATTTTGTCAGCAAATGTTCCTCTTAAAAATAAATGAACAAATCTGAAGTTTTAGCCCTGTCTGTCAAAAACTTTCTGAGATACGGCCATTTAATTTGTTTAGGGGAGGGGGTGTCTAATATGGCATCCATGAAATTGGACATCATTTTAAGGTCTTATATCTCCTAAAATAATAAATCTAGTAACCTGAAATGCCTTATGATTAATTAATTAGCCTTGCCCCCTTTTCCCCATTTCAAATTAG
This sequence comes from Epizoanthus ramosus, assembly GCA_026413505.1. Lineage (NCBI taxonomy): Eukaryota > Metazoa > Cnidaria > Anthozoa > Zoantharia > Epizoanthidae > Epizoanthus > Epizoanthus ramosus. The sequence continues at coordinate 9,382 of JANVCJ010115824.1, forward strand.
AGATAAAAGTTTCTAAAACATAAAACTTACCAGTCCATAGAAAATCCCCATTGCCATTGCATGTAATGTAGAGTGGCCGTCCAAGAATGTCATGTGTTTTTGCCTCCTGTGATGTTGGCTTGTACTGCTCAGGCACTAGTGTGGCAACAATAGCTTTGGTATCAGACATGACTTCTTCCAGTTTCTTGTCTACAGTTTTGTATCCAGTTTCGTCACTATGTGCATCCCTGAAGGAAAACACATTAGCTGGGACTGTTTTTTTCATCTTGGCAGCTGTCTCGGTGGTTGAGGCCCAAACTGCAGTCATAAGACCAACATAGAATGTGCCAGACATGTCTGTTAACCTGTAATGACGTAGTGATGAGATACAATTTTTGGCAAAGTGCAACAGTCCAAAGCCATATTGCACGTAGGCTGGATCACTCAGGTCTCTTGCCACATTTTTATTTAATTCAATGTGTGCCTTGCGTTGGGATGGTGCTTGATCAGAAGATACATGGATAACCTTAACACTCACACAAGGAGATTCATCTGTACACTTCTCCTTTATACAGCGTTCACAGGGATTATCCAAAGATGTAAATGTACATGTTGTTGCATTATTTGAAATAATACAGTGGGTACATGACTCCAAACACTCAAATGCCTCCCTAAGTTCCTTTTTCACACTCTCAGAATCTCCACTTGATGATCCAAATGATGTATAAACATTAACATTAACAGTGCCAGATGCATCCATCATATCAAATTCTTTAACTTCACTTATCCATGTACAGTTGTCTTCTATATACTTATGCACAGCAACATTTCCTTTTCTATGCAACTCTTGCATGCACTCGAGTGACATTGCAGGGAGTATTCCATCAAATATTGCTTTTCCTTCTTCTAGCCTTGGAAATGTCCCAATGTTCAGTGGCATAGCATCGTAGTGGACACAGGTAAAGTACTTCCTACTTCTATGTGCTTCATATTTTGGTATACCATCAAGGGTGTCCAAGAGAGTCAACATTAACATTAAATTACTTAAATGAGGGCCATTGTTAAAATTAGGAACAGTTTTATTTAAGTCCAGTCTGCTTACAGATGGGCCAGGAAAACAATATTCATGTGATGGTGCAACAACATTTTCTTTCTTCTTATACCCATACCGCATATTTCCAAGGAAAAATCGATAACCTCTCCTTGTACCAACACTGAATAGTGATTCGCAGAAGCTGTACAAAGTCGGCCACGCTGACCAACTAGACACTGGGTATGGTTGATTTAATTGTTCTGTTATAAATGCATCCACGGCTTGGTACATTACGTGTTGGCATGAAAGCATTCCAGAGTTGATGGCAAGTTTTAGCCAGTGGGCTAAATAGTTCCCTTCTTTGATTGTTTGCAATAAAGGGGCACTTGTCTACTTTGTTTTCAGTAAGGCATTCATTTAAATATTAATTAATCATTTTTTTTACATTTATAAATGGCAGCAACTACAGGTACATAGCGAATCAGTTTTTAAAGAATGAAAAAACAAAAGAAAAACTGTTCGAGGTGTCAAAAAACATGTAAACCAATGTAAACATCTAACCAATGGCCAAGTGCTATATATATGGTATATATAGTATATATACATATATATACACATATGTGTGTACGTGTGTTGTAGTAAATAGAGATAACAATCTCATCGAGAGATAAAAGTCACAATTATATAATTTATATGTTGAACCTTGAAATTTTTCATTTTTTCACAAGGGAATCATTATGAAAATTGGTACATGTATTGTGATTAAACATGCCACAAACAGTTTGTATCATGAAACTTTGATATCAACAGAAATATCACTATTTTCTTTGTATCCAGTGGAAAAAGATTTCAACAATAAAATTTCAAGACATGAAAACTCATGGACTTACTGTACTCATGAACTCATTTGTTTGTAATAATAATAATAACAATAATTGAATTAAAAAAAAGAAATTGCTTCAATTACATGAATTGATAAAACTAAAGGATTTCTGTGGTCTCCATTTGAAGTGAGTACTAATTAGGCGATAAAAAACACTGTAATTGCTTGCTATGTGCTTGTACATGATTGTATAAATAATTTTAAAAGGAAATATTTAGGAATTTTAGAATGTTGTTGGTCTTATTGGCCTAAATGTTCTATAAAATATATTTATCCAATTTATGCCTTTATACTTGATGTTTAAAAGTTGCTATAAATAAATAAATAGTGAAGTTAAATAATAGCCAATAGAAAAGAAAAAAATGTTTTCAAAATTAAATGTGCCTTAATTCACTGTAAGTGTGACAAATGCCCCTTAAGGAATGTCACGGGCCAGGACAGCTGCCCTGACCCGTGGTGTTGACAACAAGGTTGTTGGATCAAATAGTCCTTCTGGAAGAGTGGCTTCAGCATCCAATTGTTCTGTGCTGATGAAATGATTGTGGATCCATGCCTTCAGTCTCTTGATACATGCTATTGCAGACTGTTCAGGATGCTGTGTAGTCATGTGCTGGAGTAGAGATGAAGGCTGATTCATGTTGCCTAAACATTTAACATTCCCACAAACAGGACATATCATTTGGAAAGGATTTAGAAGATACCTTTTATCACCCCAGGCTAACTCTACTCCTGCCTGTACCTTGTCATATTCGAATAGAAACCTTGTATCTTCCTCTATCAAGTTATCACAACGATCGGTCCACTTTGCATCAAGGTACCCCTTTTTCCCTCTTCCTTCATCATTGTGTAGACCCATTTCCCTCTTTATGTCTTCACTGACAACTTCTTTAGTGCGTGCACATCTCCTATTTGTAGGTATGGCAACCTCTTTCATTTTAGCAACTCTAGTTTCCACGGTTATTCTGGAATAGTTTGGAAGGATTTGCAGAGCATGCTGGAAACTGTCTTCATCCCCTTCTTCAATTTCAATAGTTTGCTTGCCACCACCAGGACTAGGTTCAAAGTCAAAGGACAAACTGATCAAGTGTTGCTTTAGATTAAACAATTGTGCCACCTTGCTCATTAGGTCTTTTGTTGTGATGTTGCTACTGGCTTGTATAAATTTATACATCTTTGAGTTTGTCGCTCTTATACTCCACAATCTTTCAAGCACTGTCAAAAGAAATTGATGATAATAATGTATATCTATCTGATAAAACACTAGCAAATAGAAATATATCTATGCATAATCATCTCGAGCTCAACTAGACCATTGATCCGCTTGACTTCCTATCACTATCATTCTCAAAAAGGTGGGTCAGTCAAGCAAATTAACAAATACATGTCACTATGAAAAAAAGCAGGACAAAATCATGCATACAATATTTAATTAAATTAGTTACAGAAATATGTATGGGTCAAAAATTTACTAGTACCTAATTTTTAGCAAAAGTAGAGTCGGAAAGAATATGGAAAATTAAGGAGCAGCAAATGAAAGTTAGCATAGATCTGAGTTCACTGGCTATGAATTTTAAAAATTAAAAAAAATATTTGTAGCAAGACTGCCGCTTTTATATATAACGCGATGATAAAAGAAACTTAATACCATGTATAGAAATGGGAATACCTCAATAAATTGTTATTGAACACTGATGAAGCCAGGCCCCAAGAATACATACTTAGAAAAACGGTGCCAGCATAGTCAGATGGATGCATGTTCTCATCAATCAATTGATAAAGTCACAATTTAATTTCATTTTCAATGGCAAAGTTCTTAAAATGACAAAATTTTAAAACCACCACAAAATTGTATATTTTGATTAAGTATCTTGATTTAAAAATGTTGTGTTAAAAACTCTTATTGTATTTATATTATTTTCTTTTACTCCGAACAACCTAATATCAAAAACTAATGAGGTTCTAAAAAATCCTATTCAAGTAGATGTCCCTGTTTACATGGAGAGAGATAGCCCGCCTGGCCTAGTTATCTCGTATTGCCCCCATCGAGATATCTTGTGTTTACATGCAAAACTGCCAGCTCGCCTTACCAGGCCATATGCAATGTTGTGGCTGCCACTTATTGTTGAGAGCTAGAATTCACAGCGCGGCACCCAGTGCCAAAGTGTAACATGATCGATCCAAGATAACTAGACTCGTGCCGTGAACGCAACGTTAAATTTGAATTAGCACTGAGATATCTCGGTCAGCCGGGCTATCTTTCGCCATGTAAACAGGGCCTTATACTGTAAACGGCATGCAACGCAAAAGTATCATGTACCTGCATGGTACATGTCCGAAACTAATTAAAAAATAATAGAGGTCCTTTGTTTCACAGCATACATTAACAAAGTGAGGAATATGTTAATGGTGTCAGTATTTACTAACCTTTGTGTGAAAATTTTGACTGTGCATATGAAAATCAATATGGCTCACATATATGGAACACTATGATAAAGTAAAACTGGATGAAATTTGTTTGTATAAACGACTGCGAGAAATCATGCAGTGTGTCATACAGTAGATGCAGCTAGATGGAACTATAAGCCCATCCTGCTGTGACGTCATATATGCATTCAGTTCACAGCTACAGCTCAGATCAGACTATCTAGCTCTGCCAGAGGTCGAACAAACAATATGGTTTTTAGTGAGAAGAACATCTGCTCTGAATGCGCGCGCGATCCAAGGGCAGGGTCTCGGTGGTAAGGTAGACACAAGTTCCTTTCTAGATCATGAAATGGATGTATTAATAAACCTACTTATAACCCAGTTTCAGTTTAAAAAAAGTAAACTATAGAGTATAGACTATAGTCCCCGTAGTCGAGCAATAGGTGGTCATAGGTAAGGACTAAAGGAGTCACATACCAGAAAAATAAAAGGCAAAGGGTCAGTTGTGAATGAAATGGGATGAATAGTATGATAAAGTTATTGGTTGAAAAGTATGTATAAACTAACAGCTTTTTAAAAACTATGTATTACCTTCCTTTGTGTCCGTAATTGTTTCTGTCGATTCATCCACTGATTTTTTTCGAGATCCCTCTGGAGATATTGAAGATCTTGAAAGGATCTTTTTCTTTGAGTGTGAATCACGATGGGCATGATGGCTTTCCCTTTGGCTTTGCTTCTTAACTTGCTTGTATCTCTTTTTTCTCTTTTTTGTTTTTCTTTTTCGCTCAGTCGAGCTGGACAACCGTCTTGGTCTTTTCTTGTCAGCACGACGCGTGTGAGTTCGTCCACGTTTACGATCTCGCTTTGCAGGTTTTGCGGCGTATTCCTCCCCCGATACGTAAAAATCACCTTCTGATTCACTGCCACTCTCCGAAGAATTAGAAGGCGACGACGACGAGAAGTCATCAGTCGAAGAGGAAGACAAATCGGTCATCCTACTTTTGCCTATGAAACGCACATTACATTGCGTATAGTAGCATACTAGTCATACTCGCTTCTACCTACATGCGTTCCATACAATGGCTAAGGTGAATTGAGAGGCAGTAGGCTTAGCACATCGCCTTTTTTGTAGCTACATGTAGTTCGCCACCACAGCGTGTCATTGTCAGGCATTTCCGTAAGACAGATAAAAGTTTTCGCACCTTTTCAGTTGTTGAGAAACAAAGAACAGACTCTTTTTTAAAATGACAAGAATGTCCATTAAAGGCATAAAAACGTCCTTAAGAAAATAAGGCAACTGCAACTTCTGACTTTTATGAGAAATTACTACTATTACCGACTACACGTTTGCACTCGCTTATTTATCATTCTATAATTAAACGGAAGTTAATTTACAAGAACAATTGTTATTATTGATGGTTTATTATTTTCAAATAACAAACCTGATTACTTATTAGTTATCAACTGTCGAAATCTGATGTTCCCACGGTCCACGCTCCTTTCAATTGCTGAAACGGGCCGTTTTTTAATTCTCTAAAAAAATATATCCGAGATACTTCCTAGATTTGAAGGGATGTCCTTGTGTATATTCCCAAAAAAACTGAGACCGGTTCAAAAACATATATTGGGAAAAAATACAGAAAGGGGATCTGAGGTATTGTTTCAGCAGATAATTGTCCACTGACGACCGGGGAGTACCCACGTGCTTGTGCCGTAAGGAGTCACGATGGAGGAGGTTATTAGAAGACATTCGTTACCACAGAACGTAAAAATTGTGCTAAACGGCTGGCTTCCCAAGTGTCATATCTACAGAAGTGTAGTATTGTTCCATATCGCTTTTCGAGATAGGATAAAAATTGTTGTTTTTGTTACGAAGTTTATGAGTTGTATTCTTGTCACGTACTATTTTAAGGGGAGAGCTGACCGGTAAAATTTACAGTTAGCCGGCTCGAGCCCAAGAAGAATTGACAAATCATATACGTGTATTTTTTTTTTAAAAAAATGCTAATATCTAGGAATCCACGATACACGATGCAATGAGACATCTTGAGAGCTTCGATCCGAAGAGCTAGAGGTGATTAGCTCTGATTGATATTCACTGCATGCTTGCTCATACTTGTCACGTCAGCTGTCAGCTGGATAGCGTTGTGTTATGATAAATATGCGGCAATAAAAACGCCGACAATTTGCTATCAAGTTCGACAATCAAATGGATTAGTTTTGTCCACCAATTTCAATTGTGAATAGTAAAATAATATCCGTTCGAACTCAAACTAACTTTCAAACTGAATTTAAGTCTAAAATGTTGTTGTGATCACAGAAACAAAAGAAAAGCTCAAAAGGAATGAACCGTGACACAGGTCAAATAGCTCATTGGTTCATGCAAAATGAGTGTAGGTACGTAACGTAACAACTCTACGACTGCAGCATGAACTAAATTTGCAATAATTTGTGAATTTCAATGTTGTGCATGTGATCGTGAGATAGTGAAACGCGTAACGCGTAACCTTTGTCTGTCATCCCGGTCTGTCATTCACTAGCCTGCAAGCCTAGAGAAAATGTAAAACCGCTAAAACATCTTTCCCATCCAGCAAACAATTGACCCCCACATTCTGTTCCTTTCTTAACTGGATACTAAATCCAAGCTTCTGCTGAACACTTCTAAAACTGAATCTAAAATTTCGCTTCGATCTGACAACATCTTCTGAGCCGCTAACCGCGATCTTATTTCAAGCATGCATGTTGGCTTCCGGCTTCACACTCTAAACCAATCAGATCGCTGCGTTGTTTTTCACAACGCTTGTTCTCTGAATACAATGGGTTCCGGGCGCGCTCATTTCTCAATTTTCTCTTCCCTACCCGTACCCATATATACACCGCAGTACAAACCCACATCATAACATTACATTCTACTCAGTGGCACAGATGAGCCCATT
>JANVCJ010115935.1:0-16632 GCA_026413505.1 Epizoanthus ramosus
CGCGTATTTTCTCTTGAAATAGCTATTGCGATATCCCGGAGGGGGGTTCCGGAACCCCTGGAACCCTCACCTGGCTACGCCACTGGTTAACTAGGGGGCTAAGTACGGAATGTGCTACGTAGGGAGTGTTAAAGCTTGTTAAACTGAAGTTCCGTTTGATCCATAACAAAGCAGAAGCTCTGTCAGAAGAGAAGTGTAAGTTGGTTTTCATGTCCATTTCTCGAAACTACAAGATAGCAATAAAGCTAAGGGACTGGAAGAGAAACACGATGGTTTTGCACATCTCAGTTATCAAAATTTTGGGTACTTAAGATCCAATTCCTCGTGTACGGAAATCTGTTGTCTAGACTGCGTTCCTTAGGTGTTAGTCTTTATACATTTCTCTGTTAGATTTTCGAGTCTGACTTCATCTGTGTTCCTTTCACGAGGAAACAACCAAAATTTCCAGGAATTAATTGTTTCTTAGGAGATACCTATTTATAAAAAAGAAACTTCTGAGGACATAGATAATCCATAGGAGTATTCTCAAATATAAAGGGTCCCTTCCTGTCCTCCCCCCTCCCCTCTAGCGTGGAGTACAGCTACGGTATACCGTATCAAAAACTAGATTTGTCAGCGGCTGTATTCTGCAGTCATGCGTGTAAGGATTTAGCCATGCAAATTTTGCGCGGCATAATTCAACTTGTTGTGAATTCCATTGTGAAGTTGAGTAACGGCCGAAAACTCAGTATTCAATGAAAGATCGTCAGCTACTACCACCATTTATTGGAAGAGATATATACATTAATCCGTCTGGGGTCAGCAGTCGGCGCTAAATCTTGGTTTACTTGGCCGATCGCGGTTTGTTTCCACACGATTTGACAGAACGAAAGTAAGTTTATAGTAAGTGACCTCAGATCAGCAATGTGAATGTTTTGTTCTTACTCTTTCGGGCTAATTATAATGTTTTGTATTAGATAGTGATAGCTTTCACAAATCTTTGTTAGAGTAATCTGTGTATTAAAACTCCAACTCGTCTTCTAGATTAAATTGTTTTTTAGATCTCATAAACTTGACAGGAAGCGGATCCTAGTCTGGTTTTTATTTTTAGTGACTGTGTAAAACTAAAAGTGTGTTTATGTTATCGAATTGTGATATTTTTCGAAATAATTCCGTGTCACGATCGGACTATTGAACGGACCAAGATTTTATCTGCACAATACCTTTTGTGCACAGTGCATGGGGTCAATCTAACGGTCATCTTGTCCTGGGATTTCAGGAAATCGTTTGCAGTGCATATTACTTTTGTTAGAAAATTGGGATATCTTGCACATGATAGGATGATTCATGATTGAGGACGCGAAAACACTTACACTAGAGTCTAGAGTCTGGACAAAATGTAAATTACAATTAGAAATATTTATTTGCGATTCAGTATATTAGCTAACAACAGCGTGGTTTATTGAGCCCTGAGATCGGAGATAAAATGTATTTATAATCGAAAGATGAAGTATGGGACGGTAAACGACTATGATGTGTGAAAACCGTTCGTAAACGTTATTACTATCCGACTCTCGCGACAGTTTACTATAACTCACACTAATTACCGCAAAGTAAACGAACTAGGTAGAAAGCCGTATTTCTAATTTCGCTAACTCAAGGAAGCCAGGTAAAATTGTAGACTTCAATTTCATAAAATCGTTTGCTTGATCTGCAAAATCGCTTGTAATTTTGAAGCAGTGCCGGATTAATGTCAAGGAAATGAAGGAATCGAATTATGTAGGACTTTTCAAGCATGTGCTAATATTTCGTAAATTATGCAGGTTTTGTATTATTGTTTATAGCACAGTGCAAAATTAATGTGTTTAATCCACATGCATAGAGTCGTTCTAATAAACACTATAGAACAGTAGAAGATTCGTTTTATAAAATGCAGTTTAATTTGGTATACATATTGGGGTGCTCTATCAAGATCTTGTTTTGATTCGTTCACAGTGGGATCCAAGTATCGTCATCAATCGTCTCTGTTTGATGTTGACAGATTTTCGAGGGGGTAAACGAGTCTAACAAGAGTGTTTTATTAATAATTTTGCAGTTTATAAGTTATATGCATAAGATTTGACTGTACGCGTCCAAGGTGATAATGATTCCAAATTATTCATTTTTCGTGGCTGACCTAGCTAATGCTCTTAATCTTCTGTCGCTGAAGATTCGTGCTCTCACCAAGTGCTTCTGGTCCTCATATGCAAAGTAGGGATTATCTTTTCAACTGACTTGTTCATCAAGATTGAATTATGTATTTGAAAAGCATCAGAGATTGCCCACGGATAATTGCTCATTCTCACTGCTTGAAGCAAACCTATAGACTTACTAAATTTAGGAAATCCGTGTAACTGTTAATAGTTGAAAGATAGATCGTAGTTTTTCATCAATGTGAGTTATTATAATACCTTGTTGTATAGGCCCTGTTTACACAGAAAGATAGTGTGGCCAGCCGGGTCAACTTGGCTTGAGGGGTGATGCAGACTTATTGTAGTGTCCTATTTCATTTAAATGTAAGCCAGAACAGCCTACTAGCTAGCTGGCCGGGTCAACTGGTCTGTTTGCCATATGACTCAGGGCCACCCACATACGATACAGATACGCACGTTACGTACCGGTACGTACCTACGTGTAACCAGGCTATGTTTTTGTTTGTTTGGTACATGTAAAACCTACAGAGCTGGGTTGCCCCTTGCATGTTATAATACTAGAAACACATCAAGAAGTCTTTATTAGTCCTTGTTGGCGTGATTGCATATAAAGGGGGAGGGGGGGGGACTATGTTCTGACCTGTCTAACCAAGTTGGCCTGGCTAACTTAACTGGACTATCCTCCCCATAAACAGGGCTTTAGTTTTTCTGAGATGTGAAATCAACATCCTTTATCCTGGGGTCAAATAATTCCCTTATATCATGAGTTGTCTTGTAAAAAATAATTATTTACTGGCCCCAGTTGAAGTGGAAGAAGGTCCACTGTACTGGAGAATCTTCCACTGAAGTGGATAAAATGGAAGGCTCCAGGGGTGGATCTAGAGATTTTAGAAGGGAGTGTGCCATTTGAAATAAGAGTTGAAGGAAAAACAAGTGCAAAAGGCACGAGCAATTAGGGTTTCCCGAATGACCTTTCAACACATTTTCCATCACATATTTATTAGAAATTACCATCTCTTAAATATTAACATTTTTTGACTTTTTCAATTGTCAGACAAAAAACAAATGGACTGAAAATAGGGGGGGGGGACACCGGGGCTACCCCCTAGATCCACTACATACTGGGCTCATTGATAACCATATCTAGTGGATTATAACTTTATTCATTACATAAGAGCTACAAGTATTAAACATGTATTATAAATGTATATACACCGAATGCGAATATGGCCGCTACTGCATGAAGTCGAGGTTAGTCAGTCCTCTGTGTCACGCCAGCAAGCTCGATGGTGCCTAAATTTGCCTGCTTTTCAAATTTCGCAGGAAAGCACTCCAATCTTGGACTGACTAACCTCGATTTCATGTAACTTGGCTTTGTTCTCTGACAGGGCGGCCATATTCGCATTTGGTGTATAGATATATAGTGACAATGATAATGGTCATTTATTTAGAGTTTTTCCACTATTTGAACAACTGGGACCTGTTCATGACATTAATTAATTGTTTGCCAAGACTTTTGCTTGATTTTGTGTTATTGCAAAACTAAATGGACTGTAAAGAATATAGACATGTATGCCTTTAACAGACTGCTAAGGGAGATAGATCTATTATATAATAATAATATGAGTGTGGCTACCTGTCTTAAGATCTAGTATTGTGTATCAGGACTATCAGTCAGAAATGAGTGACTGAATCTTGTTCCCTGGCATTTGTGAAAGAACAATTCTCTGGACCAGGGTTGGAAGTCATAGAATTGATATAAGAATTGTGGATTTATGGATTTTTTCATGAACTGTAAATTCCAAGGACATTTTCTTTTCAGCAGTTTCAGGAAAGTGTCAAGTAATGCATTTGTCAACAACACCCTTGACTTATTTTGTGACTGAATTTGAGTTTAACTGCCCTTAATTTATTAAAATGTTTTTGAATTCCATTACCCATATATTGAAAACTGTACATTACAGGAGATAATGTGTTCTTCTAATAATAATTTTTATGATGAATTTTAAATAATAATATCAGAATTTTGCTGATTTTCTTGTATGTAATATTGTTTTTTAAACGACACAAATATGTTGATAGCAAGAATGTATCTGAACTGAAGATGGATTGCAGTTTTGTTAATAATATTATTTAATTATATTGTGACAGCTTTTCTCTTGTGTTTATGGGACATATTGCATGTAAGATATATAAACATAACCTGGATTTAGTCTTTTCTCAAATTATATGGTTTATCAAACAAAAGTATATGTTCTCAAGCCTAGCAGAACAATTAAAAAATATTCCAATTTAGTTATAAAATAATTGGAATGGCAGGTGCAATTGTACACTATTTTAATTAATTTCTAATGATTTCAAAGCATTCACAATTTATTTCTGGTAATTGTCTTTAGAAGTGAAATGAATTATCTGATACCGAAAATGTATTCATGTTGAATTTTGTTTATTTATAATTATATTAGAAAATGTTTGTCTTTCCAACTGTATGTTTCAAATGATTTCAAGTGATTTAAAGAGTAATGTTGAAGCATCCACAAAAATCTCTTGTCAAATGTATTTCCATAGTATGTATAATTAGCTATTCATTTTCAGTATTAAATTTATGCATTTATTTATGTTTTAGTGTTGCAGCTATCTATTTAAGAACTTAGTAGATTCAGTAACAATATTTTAAACTTCATTTGATGACATATGTTTTCAAAACAATTATTTTTGAAATTAAAGCAGATTTCTCTACATCTATGAATATATATTTTATAATTTATATACCTCTTTGTGACCCTGAGTATAAAACACAAAAGGTTTTGCACTGTATAATTATATTGTACTTTGAGAAATGAAAAAGTGAAATGTGAGCAGTGAAAAGGGTTAGGGTTAGGGTTAGGGTTAGTGCACTTTCCAGTTGCCCAGTGCTCACAGCAAAGTTAAAAAATCTTGTATGGGATGTAAGCAAATGGCTGTGTTTAACTTAATATGAAAATATGGAAGTTTTTCCCTGCTTTAGGTTGAACTGATGCTTGGTTTATCATTCCAAGCCTGATCACTGGTGAGCAAGAGTACTTGATACATGGATGGCCAGCACAGGCCCGTCAGGTCCCTGGGATACATCTGACGACAGCTCCAACTATGATCTCCCACGCTCCCGCCCTCAGCCACGGCACAAACGCAGCACCCTCCGGGTGAGTCATCTGGCTCCAACTGGCTCCAAGCACACTCCAGTCTCATTTGCTCAGTCACACTCTCGGCACACCCCTTCCTCATTACATCCAAGATCAGCAAGAAAGGGCATATTGCGGCAGCCCAGAATGGAAAATGGACATGTGGCAGAACGAGTGGAAGATCTTGCTGCATCACTACAAGCCACTTCTGAAGTCCTGTCAACAGCTGACCGTATGTTGGAACACTACCGCGACATCAATGTAGAACAGGATGATGAGATTGCTAAGGTACTAGAGCTGGAGTACATGTATATAGTAGTTACATTTGCAGGCATTCTACCTTTTGGCTATCAGTATGGGGAAACTCATTTCAGTTTTGGATGGTTGTTAAGGTCATCTGCAGCACAATGTCTGACCCAGTCATTTAATTGTGACCCTATTTAGAGCATTTTAATATGTATCTCAATATATGACTTGTATTTTGTTGTTGCTTAATAATATAATATATATATATATGGTCTGGCGCCAATCAATTTCAACGCTATTCCTTGCACCACACCCTTTATCACCTCAGTTGTACTTGGGTTTAGGAAACAGAATGATGCAGAATTTGCCAGTCATGAGAAATAAACTATATTTATAGTTTTTCCTGCATATATAAGTTAAGTATATAATATCTTGTTTAGTTGTTACAAATAGTTACTTTGTCATATTAATTTACGTAGTTAAGACTGGAACTGGAAAAGTCAGCTGATCTTCTGCGTCATGAGAGAACATCCAGAAGACGACGATTGCCAATAACACCTTCCACATCACAAGTGAGTTATCAAACAAAATTAACCTGTTCAGCCCCAGTCAGTTTATCAAAATCTTATTTCTTCTTACATGCGATACATTGTATAAAGTTAACATCAATTAATGCATCAGGTACCGACCTACCGACCCTAATTATGTTTAATTTAACATGTTATCAGAACCATCGTGCTTTTTTATTTCGTTTACATTGACAGCCAGAAACTGTACTCAGCAATGAGACTATACTTTCTGTAGCTTGTTTATTGTTAACAAACTTCATATTTTGAAATAGCAGAACAGTCTTGTTCAGTTGTACAGTCATGCTGTGGCCCTTAGGGTCTGTTTATATGGAGGTGGGCTGGCCTGGTAAGTGGGCTGACATGCTTGGCAAGATGAACGTTTCTGTGATCAATCGGGTGTGCAATTGAAAGAAATTTTAGCCTTTCCTATTTTATCGTTCTGTAATATTTTTATCGATAGAAATAAGTTTATAATATGTAATAGCAAAAATTTTTTTTTAAAAAAAATCAGTTGTGCAATTTCCATAAACTGACGGTGGAAAGGTTAATTGGTTGAGTGTCAATATTCATCCCAGCAGCCGGAATGAACTGTTTATATGGAAAGTTGGCTGGCGTGGTGCCATAATTATATGCTGTCTGGCCCAGCTTGCCAGGATCCTAGCAGCCATGTGCTGGGATCTCGGCAACTGGGCCAGCCCACCCTCTCATATCAATGCAACTAAAGTTTAAATAGGGAAATAGATGTGAGGCAACATTCTTGCCTAGGCAGGCCAGCCCACCTTCTCATGTCAATGTATGGTCTTTCCTCTAGTTTCTAATGAAAAAATCAAGATACATGTATTTTTGGTTTACCTTATTTGGCCAACATTTTGTACTTTGTTAGGTTTAGATTTAACGTTTACATGTAGCTCAACTCTCAGACCTCCCGTCATTTTATAATGGTAGTTCGCCCTGGGGGAATATCACCCTCCCTAGCCATGGGGCCGAATATCTCTAGTCACCTCACCTCCCTCACCTCCGCAAAGGGATTTTCGCCTCCAACTACGGTAATTTCAATTTTCCTTGGCTTATTCCAAGCAAAGTGTAAGACAAAACATTCAGTTTTTGTGTAGCCTCACTGAGTAACAATGCATTTGATTTTTTGATCATAATGATCTAGGAAGTAAAGATACAAATATTGTCATAATATTTGGCAAACAGAGTTTGTTTGCAGTAGCTTCGACAGTCAAGACAGTTGTAGACCTGCATGCTTAAATCACCCGTCCTTCACCATGGAAATTGCTCCTGCCAAGACAAACATTTATAATTGTACATGTATGAGGAACTTTTAAACATAGACATCACCCAAAATTCCACCTAGAATATAGATAGACTTTTGAGACATAAACCATTTTATTATTCACAAAGTCATAAATTACCAGGATTTTATGCGTGAAATAAAATCGTTATTTTTCTCATAATATATCGTATTTAATCACATGTGAAAAATAACAATTTTCCCTCTGTAGCACTCTCTAGTCACTTAAAAGCCCCAGCCACCTTGTAACCCTAGTGCGGCAGTACACATCTAACTTCCGATCGTCTCCGAACATTTTCTGAAGATATCGGAAGTTTTCCGGAGAGTTTCCGAAGATTTTCGGAATTTTTTGAAACATTTCCAAATATGTTAAAAAATACTTTCCGAGCACTTTCGACCATTTCCAAAAATATTCGGAAAATTACCGAAGATTTCCGAAGATTTTCCGACGATTTCCGACATTTGTGGCTTAGTAAATAATAAACAGAATATTAGTTATTACATGCATAAATCGTGGCCATGTAATATCCTCTATGTATGTATGAAAGTGCTATCTGCAATCGAACTAAATCAAACACATTTTAAAAGTCATGATACACAGACTGTGGCGCTGCTTACCAAGTTTGACTTAATCTTTCCATTTCTAGTATTTACACGTACAATGTGTTATTTGATCATAAACATCAAGTTTTTGATCGACATACTCCACGTGAGACGGGAATATATTCTTACGAACTTCACGGACGTGGCATTTCAGATTAGATTGGAGTCTATTAACATACCGAGATAAGTTCTCTTATTTGATAGGTTCATTATTGATGATTCTAAAATTTCATTGAGGACCTGGTCTTTTTTTTTGGTATGGATGGAATAGCACAGAATTAGGGTTTTTTATGTTACCATATTTGCGCTATTTATAAACCTCCCCGGAGCTTATTTCTTTTCAGTGATTAAAGACTGGGGCTCAATAAATTTTCATGTTCTTTAGAAATTCATAGTTATTTTTTTATTGATAATTTGGGCAGTTGGAGTGTCTTTGAACTCTCTGTCAAGACAAAAAGACTACAAAGATCGGAAATTTCAAATAAATATAGTGACTAATTTATATAATTAACCTACCGTTTTTATTCGAATTAGCGCCCCCTCTCGAATAAGCGCCCCCTCCCCCTAAAAGTCCAAAAATTAATTAAGCGCCCCCCTCGAGTTGTTGTTGTTGGTCATTATTTGTTTAGACTGAAATGTTTTGTTAGACTATATCGCGTGTATTGGACAATATTTGTTAGACTGTATTGCGTGAATACTAGAATCAAGACTTTTATTCGATATGTTTAAAAATGTTTTATGGACTGTATCGTCATGTTGCACTTTGTAGTGTAGTGGAAGATACCAATACATTTGCTCAAGATTCGAACGTCTTTGCGACTAAAATGGTGAAAATTTAATAAGCGCCCTCCCTCGAATAAGCGCCCCTCTCGAATAAGCGCCCCCCTAAAAAGTCCAAATATTTGGTTGTGTAGAGTGGCATTCTGAGAGTTTGGAAATGAAAATGAAATATAACCGCCCTTCTTTTGTTAGGGTAATTTACATGTGTCTCCCATCTCTTGGAAGATGATCTTGCGTTCTGCCCCCCCCCCCTGCCGATTTCCGGCCACCCCTCTCCCGATAATTATTACACAGTCCCTTATTTTAAAAGAGTCTAGATAAACTTACGTTGCTTGACTTATTCGATTTGTATTCTATTGTCTTTGTAGAAAATGTGTAACATGAGGCCAATACAGCTTGGAATAATCTTTGTGACAACAGCTGCATTATTCATGCCTGTATGCACTGGTTATCAACTTAAGAACAAGTGTGAAATAGAAGATTACATTAACAGCCTGATAAATGCGTTTGGAAAGGACACGAGAGATGAAAAGTTTGTTGCTATTATTACTCCTCCTGAGCGTACAAGTGTCAAATCACAATCCGATTTCTTGATGCCAAAGGTATTTCTATGGAGTCCACAGGAACAGTTTGCTGAGTGTCATTTGAAATGCCCTTTGCATCACACCCCTCTGCGGCCGTGGAAGTGGATTTCTAATTTGTCAGGGGAAGATGTGTACTGGAGAAAACCAAGAATTGTTTTCGATTTATTCGGAAATATTTTGCTTGTCCAACGATATTACTTGTGTGTGCACAATAGAAAAACTCACCGGATAACGTCTGCTTCGCCGGATTTAATGGCGACGATGCCAACTACCATAAAATCTAGATTTCCTTTGTCACTATTCAAGAGGAGCGGATGTTCCAAGAAACTTGTGCACTATGTCAAAAGAGCTATTGACGAGGGAATGAATTTCCTCAAAATAAGCGAAAATATTGCAGCTCTGAACCACGAGGAGCATGCAAGACAAGGTGCTGTATATAATGCAGCAAGAGCCGATGGACTTATAAAGGGTGAAACGTATAACTTTGAAGACTTTTTCGATAACGACATCTTCTCGTTTCCAAGTAATGACCAACTAATTCGAATATTTCTTAATGAATTCGCATCTAACAAAGATCGTTACATCCATAACATGATGAGAACAAGGGCTACCTCTTTATCGTGTGATCACACTTTCAAAATCAGTAAAAATATTGGAGTGGTTTCTGATGGTGAGGAAAAAAAGTTTCTTGATCAGTATGATAACATGTTTATTGTTTTAAATGAACTCGGAGAAGTGTTGGACTGGAGATTTACTACCTCAACTGCATTTGAGCAGGTTGACGACCTACTAACTAACCTCAGGGACAGAATAATAGAAGGAGGAGGACACATCAAAATGATCTGTATTGATGACTGTTGTAAAAATCGACAAAAATACGTTGATGTATTCTCGTCTAGTACTGATGTAAAGTTGGATCTGTATCATGCCTGCCAGAGGGTGGTTCAAACTCTTAGTGCAAACAATCCACAACGAAATCAATATGCGAAAGAATTTGGATTAATATTTAGGCAGCAAGATGATATTGGAGTGCATCGTACAAAACCAACGCCCAATGAAGTAGAAATAGAGGAAAACTTGGACACTTTCGTAAAAAAATGGAACAATGTCCCAAGTTCTGGTGCAAATGAAGAGACCTCCAAGCAGATAGAAAATCTGAGGTTGCACATACGTAAAGGATGTCTTTCATGCATACCACCGGGATATGGTACAGAAAAGAATGAACGACTGCATAGAATTTTAAACAGTTCGCTCGTGTCGGGAGCAACAAGAATCACAATAGAACTGGCGGTAGCACTTTTAATGTGCCTGTTTTATAAACACAGTAAAAAGGCATCCACTAATTTGCTGCATAAATGCAGTTCAAGAGTGCAGTGTATTCCGCCAATAGAAACAGTGGAGTACGGCAATAAAGACACCACAAGTGACTGGTTACCGTTTAAACGCCAGGGAACATCAAACAACAGCGACAACAGCGGAAGCACAGAAAATGAACAACTGAGTTCTATTGGCGAAAGTATAACAATTGGAGAAGAGATTGAAGATGTATGCGCTAAATCTGTTGCTGAGAGCGTCCTGTCTTCTGCTTTCTCCATCGATCATATCATATCGAACGTTTCCACAACAAATGCTAATAGAGCATTTGATCCAATCGACATTTTATATCTTGCGGATTTGCAAGTTGCACTAACATTTGAGGAGATGTACGACACCAACGGCAATGATCCGATGATAAAAGAACATGAAACTAGACTGGCCAGACACCTCGCTGGTTTCAAATTAACAACGGCACCAGTCCAAATGGATGGTAACTGTGCGTTTCGAAGCATCACAAGAATGCTTCAGGTGACCTACAAATCAGAGGACGAAGCTGTTTTAAATCATCTTACAACGCTTGGTCTTCTAAAATCAGAAGAAAGTGATATGGACAAACTTCGTCAGCTTTTTGCTGATGAAATCGTTGAAAGAGAACAGGAGTACACATGTTTCCTTAGTTCTCAAGATCAAAGAGGTTTGCTTGATGAAATAGATGCTTTCCGAAGAGATGGCGTATTTGACAGGGCACTAGGTGACTTGGTCATCAAAGCTTGCGCAAATTTGCTAAAGTTGCCAATAATGGTGATTACTTCCAACGAGACATGCCCCTATGCACCTTTCGTTCCAAACGAAACTCTTACTGACAAGCCAATTTACATAGCATTCCACTACTATGGAGCAGGTCATTACGATGCTACGCAGACATTGGAATCAGGGGGTACGTACATATACATACGTTTAATAGAAGTAGTCCTTTTTTCATCATTTTCACAAGCGTACACAACATATATATCATTTAGTAATATTACCTTTATTTTTCAGCAACCTCTGCGACCATGGAAAGGGACGACAATGTCAGTGGATGCAGTTGTGGAAGTAAAATAAGCACAAGGACGAAATTCGCTTGCCAGAGCACCAAAGAGGGCAAATCCAAGTGCCCTTGCGTAAAGAAAGGAAAGCTTTGCTCGTCACTTTGTAAATGCCGTCACTGCGCTAATGCGCCAGAAAAGAGCAGAAAAGCGTATAGTTGCAGGTGTGGTGAAGGACGCATATCTAACAACGAAACGTTTGCTTCTTGCACTGATGTTAAAGGGAAGAGGAAAACCATATGCCCATGCTTTTCAAACAGCCTAGGGTGTGTTGACTGTAAATGTTACAACTGCGACAATGAATTTGGTAGAGCCAAACAAAAACAATCGAAATGCAAATCAAGCAAACGAAAGCAGACTCTTTCAAGCCCACAGTCACTAAAAAGACGACGAGGAACTCAGTTTATGAAGGACAGTGGATTGACGGATATGAGAGGTGGTTGGACACAACTAGAAACATGCATCCTGCACATGGCGGAATCATTCATTTACTCTACACCTATACCCCCCACCAATGAAAACGTTCATCATCTTTACAACTATGTCGTAAAGAGCAGTGAATCCCAATTGCGCAAACTGGGTGTGAGTGCTAAAACACAAAAGCAAACGAGCGGGAAGCTTGCGTTCGTACAAAGAAAACGTCAAGCTCTGTATCGGCGAAATATCGGAGTTGAGTCATTGGAACTGGGAATATGACGAAGCTATCTAATTAGTATTATCCTTATTAGTAGTCAAACGTGATCAGTTATACGAAATTAATATTCAAGTTTCTTACGCTGTATTAATTTTTCGATTCTGATTGGTCTATCTGTACCACGTGGTCATACTGTACCTCGTGACAACGGCTAAAACAGTGTGATAAAAAGTACAATGCACTGAAAAGCAGTGTGTTGTATTTTTATCACACGGAAATATTTGTATCAGACAAACGGAGATACAAATGGTTTTATTTCCCTCGACAAATTTAGTTGCGTTCACTTCGGTTCACCCAAGTTTAGTATCTGGCAGCATTTCATGAATGCAATTCAGTTTTCCCGAGTTTAATTAAACGCGTGTTTTGTGTCTGGTTGTTTTGTTTTAGTATCTTGCAGCGAACTAAACTTGAATATTAAATATGTTGAACTTGAAGCACTCACTTGCTTGTGCTTGGTCGGCGAAGTCATGAACTCGTCCAGTGTATAATGAACTCGAAATTTCTTTATACTGCACTCGGCTAAAACCTCGTGCAGTATTCTAAATTTTTGTTCATTTTACATTGAACTCATTCGTGTATTCGCCGATAAAGCACGCGCAAGAGTGCTTTAACCTCTAGATATATCTGGTAATTAATCCAAGAGCCGGTAGTTGATGGCTATATAGAGTATAGTTGATGGCTATATAGAGTAGTTGATGGCTATATAGAGTAGTTGATGGCAGTATTCGAAGTTCCTCGTTCATTATACACTGAACTCGTTCATGCATTCGCCGACAAAGCACGCGCAAGAGTGCTTTAACCTCTAAATATATCTGGTAATTAATCCAAGAGCCGGTAGTTGATGGCTATATAGAGTAGTTGATGGTTGTATAGAAGAGTTGATGGCTATATAGGTTAATTAAGGTAATACAATACTACTCATAAGCAAGTTTGTCACAACAATAGGCATGCACATAACCAACAGACCAGTACGTATGCCGAGAAACTAGTCCAAGGACAGCTTATGAGTACACAGGGTAGTTGATGGGTACATAGGACATTTGATGGGTATGTAGGGTAACTTAACGGTATGTAGGTAATTCACCAGCAAGTTTATTATAATGGCAGGCATGCATGTTATCGACAGGATGTATGCCGAGAAACAAGTCCAACGGAAGGATAGCTCATGAGTACATGGGGTAGTTGATGGCTATATAGGGCAGTTGATGGGTATGTCGGGTAAATGAAGGGTATGCAGGTAACTCACCAGCAAGTTCGTTATAATGAAAGACATGCATATTACCAACAGGAGGTATACCGAGAAACTAGTCCAAGGATAGCTCATGAGTACACAGGGTAGTTGATGGCTACATAGGGCAGTTGATGTGTATGTCGGGTAAATGAAGGGTATGCAGGTAACTCACCAGCAAGTTCTTTATGATAATTGGCATGCACATGACGAACATGATGTATATCGGGTAGCTGATCCAGGGGTAGTTGATGGGCTGGTACTTGTACACGGTGTGCACGTATTTCATCTCGCCCAGCAGCAACATGAAGGTCGTGTACAGCGAGTAGCCCAGATTGTCGAAGATGTACGGCTCGCTAGTGGCCGAGCTGTCTGGCTGGGTAGTGTTTGTAGTCTCTGACAACACTGGGCTCTACGGGTAAACACGGATACACACAGATAACGTTCACCTATAAACTGGGGTAGATACGACTCGCGCGCTGATTGGCTAAGAGATATCGTGGCATAACGAGTGTTTATATCTATGGATAAAGACTCTGTTTTTATCTTCGTCTTATATATCTATTTTATAAAAGCAACATAAAACGGCTGCTTGTGTGAATAAACTGTGATATAAACACGCCGCTGCAAGTTGTAGAGCTCTCGATAAACACGAGAAACACTACGAATATTTTTCTCATTACAAACTCTCATTGCAAGCCTTCAAATGAACTGGTCCAACAAAAATGAGCAACTACCTCAGAAAATTCCTGCTTCATCTTGTGTTCCTCTGAAAGTTCTCTCGTGCTCTACAACTGCCGGCGTGTTATATCACAGTTTATAGAAACTCGATGTCGTCTTATATTGCTTAAATAAATGGTTATTTCAGCGGGATACAGGATATAGGGTAGATGGACTATTTTAAATTTGGGGAAGGGGGTGTCCGAAAATAAAACTGTTCGGAATGTTTAAGCATCCGAAATTTTTACAGTGCTTTACAAAACGTACCTTGCTTCCCATAAATAGAACCATATGTCTTTCTATATAATCAGTCAGAGAGGATCCTTTTGTTTGTGTTTTATTTCCTTTTTGTGGAACTGTTAAATCTTAAGAGGAAACATTTAGTTAAATTCCTTTTGCTAACATTCTTATTATCCAGCAAGTTGTGTCATGAGTTTTGAAACTGAGAAGCTTTTCCCAGGAACGATTGCCCATCATATATGTGTGTCAAGGTTGATCGGCGGGGTGGAAAATTATACATAAACTTATAAAAGTAAAAGAAATGGAAAAGAAAATAACAACTTACCGGTTTGCGTGGGAACAGGAGGAAGAATGGAAGACCGAATGCGCAGATAAACGGCAGGAACAACAACACCAGCTGCGGGAATAAAATCGCATCTTTGGTAAATACTGCAGAAATGTGAAACAAACTTCATAAGCCCTGTACTTTTGGAGAGGTGATATTTTGATCAGCAGAAAAAAACTAACAGTTTCGTAAATATCTCCTGGTAGCTTTATATTAATTTGACACACATTTTGTACCACAGTAACAGGAAAAAGAATGCTTGCAGTTTTGGCGTACCATTGTCAAGTTTGTACAAGATGAATCATATTACAACCAGGTTATAGTTGTACAGGGCAACTGATGTCGATATAGGATAGCTGATGGGTACATAGGGTAACTGATGGGTATATAGGTTAACTGAAGGATATATAGGGTAGTTGATGGGTACATAGGGTAAGTGATTGGTATAACTCTCCTCAATATGATGCGCGGCTGTTCTACTGTCGATATATGCACAAGATAGAATCGTAACAATAGCTAACTTATAATTTGATAGAGTAATTGATTTGTATATAGGGTAACTGATGGGTATATAGGGTAGCTGATGGGTATATAGGGTAACTGATGGGTATATAGGGTAGCTGAAGGGTATATAGGGTAACTGATGGGTATATAGGGTAGCTCATGGGTATATAGGGTAACTGATGGGTATATAGGTTAACTGAAGGTTATATAGGGCAGTTGATGGGTATATAGGGTAATTGAAGGACACATGCTAGATTTCTCTCCCTATCTGTATTGTTGTCAACATATATTACCTTGAACAGAGTTTTTATTATCCTCATCATCATGATTATGTAAATGCCGAAGAAGGATGACCTGGAAAGAAAAGAAGAAAGTTGAACAAATGAAACAGTGATGGAGATTGAAAGGCAGAGGACTATTCCGGGTGGGACCCGGAGACACGAAGACGGGTCATTATCTGTTCCACAAAGTATCTACCCCTCCCCTCACGTTTCATATATGTAACACAAAGTTAGCTCAAGCTAGTAACACGACTACCGCGGTGACTGTCCTACCGTACAGTACCCACCCCCTCTCCCAGCGTAAAGGTTTGGTACGCCGTTTGGTAATTTCGTTGTTTGTTCGCTCTATAGTGTACCCTTTATTATCTGTTCTGGTTTTGCGTTCTTGTTGCAGAACGTTACGTTTAATACTTTTCGTTTTAAAATCTGTCAGAATAATTGTTGTATAAACTATTTTCAATTCGTTTGTCTTGATTTGTTGTCTCTCAAGCGAGCCATAACTCCGTACATTTATTTGCTACAAATAATCCAAGGTCGGGACCGTACCACGGTCAATGCCATACAGTAAGCTGCACTGCACTCACCCCTTCCCCCAGAGGATGAGTTTGGTGCTCAAAGTTTCATATACAACACAAAGTTAACTCAGGCTCAGGAACACGACTACGGCGGCCACAGCCGTACATCCCACCCTCCCCTAGAGGCGTTTTTTGGTACTCACCGTTTCATATACAACACAAAGTTAACTCCGGCTCAGGAACACGACTACGGCGGCCACAGCCGTACATCCCACCCTCCCCTAGAGGCGTTTTTTGGTACTCACCGTT
>JANVCJ010116046.1:0-16621 GCA_026413505.1 Epizoanthus ramosus
ATTTGAGCTCGCTGCACCGAATGACAGTAAAATAAGTAAACTAGCATAATCTTCCTTCATAGCGAGAAAAATAAACGGATTTGACACCAATTTTAGTTTCTATGACTATAGAAATATAGCCTGACCTCAGACGCTAACTTTCCTTTCCTGCGAGAAGAGATCCTTTCTCGCAGCAAAGGAAAATGAGCGTCTGAGGTCAGGCTATAGAAATAGACTGTTAGGACGGTTGGGTATCCATATACAGAGTGTGAAGGAATATTGATAGAATCATTTTCGGCAAAAATAATCGTCCCTGTCCCATTCATCGTCTGACAGATCTGCAGGGGCAGGCAAAGACTTCCTATACTCCGCCATTTTTGTTGTCAGATGTGCCTGTTGATGTGCCTGCGCATGCGCTCAATGTCAAAAAACAGGTTTGACCACATTTGTGATTTATTTATAATTTATGCAACGAATTCGGCACGACTCTGGTACGAATTTAGCACGGCGTTTGAAACGAGCCTCAGCAAGCTCGAGCTAGAGTCGTGAGCACGTGTTACACGACTTTGACACGAGGTGGTTTCGGACGCCGTGCTAAACTCGCGCCAGAGTCGCATTTCTCAAGTTGGGATGAGCTCGGCACGACTGTATATCATCTAGTCTCCATGCCATATTGTGGTAATTTGTGGCATTCGTGAGCGCGCACAAGCCATAATTCCGTATTTCACACGCGGTCTCACAAGATCCATCTAGCGCCACCATTTCAAGAATTGCAGAGTACGAATTACTTTTCCTGTGTGTCAACATGTGTCGGTCATAGTTCTAACTTCCTTCTTGCAGAGTCAGTTTCTACTTTGCACTGACGGAAGAATTTACTTTCGATACCGTGCTTTGAGCTATAAAATACCTATTTTACTATCATCATATTACAGTTGGCAAATCCTTTTAAGCTACAGACACTCTTTTTCAACGTATGCTACTAATATTTTCAGAGCTTTCAACTTTTGGGTATGAGTTCATAAGTTGGAAACTGAAGCCTAAAGGATTTGCTCAGAGCTCTTGCGAGAGTTCATTTCCATAGAACAATTGTTATACTAATAAGGTGTTTTGGTAGAAAGTGTATAGTATTCGGTATTGATAGCCTAATTTAAATCAATGTGTACCGTTCAATTTCCCCTTTGCATAGATTTGTTAGGGTAAAAATCCCTTCAATATTATGAACCGAGTTGGTACACAAAACCTAAAGTTTACTTTTATCAGATGACACAGAACTCAAGCCGTCATACCTTCAAAATAATACCAGGAACACGCATAGTTTGCGATAGAATTCGTGTATTTCCTGATGTTTCTTGGTTGACAAGTTGTTTCAACTTTGATACAGCAGTTGACAATAATGCAACGGCAACAGAGAATAAAAACTGTTTCCGAGAATACAATTTGATTATGTTAATGACAAGTTCTGAGAAAATGGTAATACCTGAATGCTTTTGTCTGTTTTGTTGGTTTACACCCAGCAACTTGTCTTCAAGTATTTGTGGTTTCGCTCAATAACACTGCCATCCTTGTGCTGCTCGTGTTATTGACTCATCGCCACAGTCATGTAGCTTATCGACGTTTAATCCAGATTATCTGTTTTTCCGCTGTAAAATTGCTGCAGTTTCTACCAGTTGAATTGAGACATGCTAGCATTTGTTCTGAATAGTGACTGTTTCACTAAGAGGATAGTCATATTACATTTGAACACACAACTACATGTCGCGGAAATAAAACACAAATCAGTAACTGATCATCAGTAGGAATACCTAAAATGCGTGGAATTCTGCAATTGGTTTCGGCTCCATTAACTGATCCTAGACCAACTGTAGAACCTTTTAGGAGGAGCCAAACACCATGCACTCAAACGGTGCCAACAACAACAACAACAATATCTTTATTTGTACCGGCCAATATTTACAAAAATAGAATCGTGTATACTTCTCTATCTACAAAACGGTAAACTTTATACTAAGTCCTAAATTGTAGTAAAACGACACTAGCTACTTGAACTAAAATAGTAGTATGCAAATTCCCATCTCTCTAAATCAGTGTACTGTACCTTGCTGTTGTTGTTGTTGTTGTTGTTGTTGTTGTTGTTTTTGCTATAACATGTTTGCGAGCTGTTTATATGGGATTTCAAAGTACCGAAGTGACTTCACACCAATCCACGAGCAGGTGTAAACCCTCCAGTTCAGGTTTTCATTTCTGCTCTGTGGAGTAAACGGTGGTGCTTCAGTAGATATAACTTGACAACAACAACAACAACAACAACAACAAAAACAACAACAAAAAGAAAACTTTTGTTATACCTATTTTAAAATTACAATAACACATTACAATGAATAAGTAGAATACAGAGAAGGAAGGTAATTGTCACCCAGAATAACATCAGGCTAATCCGGCTGGGTGCCAAAGAAGTAAAAAAGTAAAAATAAAAGTATTATTATTAATACATCTATTAAGTTAATCCAAATAAATAATATATGTATGGTCATCTAAATAAGTAACTATGCTGATAACACCGAATCCTATTAGTCATTAACATTATCTCCGACAAGAAGAAAAGATGAAAAAAGTGTTGATACAGCCATGTTCAGTACAATTAATCGAACAAGGAAGTACAAACGAGAACAAATTATAAATAAACTTACACAAACCATGCAGCTACAGTTTTCCATGTACTCTTACTGCTTTGTGGTTTCAGATCAGGAATCTAGTAAAATGTGTCAGCTTGCACTCGATTAAAAATAACAACCTTTTTTCGTTGAACATCAATTTTACTTTATTTAAGGCTCGGGTTAAACATCGATACATACATACATAACTTTATTTATACTCGGATTTTAGAGCAGCATATATTCAAATATATGCTGCTAGTATCTCCGAGACTATACTAATAAATAATAATACTAATACTAATACTAATAAATTATTACATACAAGGAAAAACAATGAAAAATTATGCTACAGTAGTTGCCGCTTAAAATTTTAAAGTCAACAAGTGATCTGATGTTATCAGACAAGGAGTTTCAGTATTTTGCAGCAGAATATACAAGAGTGAAGGCCATATGTAGTAGTGTTCGGTTTGGGCAGTGTGAGCATATTGGTTCATCTCAAAGAGTAGTGACTGGATCTAGGAGTTAACATGTTCTTAAGACAAGCCGGATATTTCGGAAAGTAGAAACATTTTGAGATGATTAGAGCCATATTCTGTCGATCTTAGCATGCGTCGAACTAAATTACACTTCGGGTCGACCGAAATTAACAGTAAGTTGGACGTTTGAAAGAAACGTCAACGTCGAACTTAATTCAGTCTATCGAAATTGGTAGTCAACTGAGAATTGCAAAAGCTGTTCTTATGGTACGCCGACATTTGGAGAAAACTCAAAATGGAGCCAGGAGAACCTAAAGTTGGTCTTATGTCGTTCTAATCGACGCCTCCAGTCGATTAGAACGACTGAGTCGATCGAAACTTAATCAGTCGATTTTAATTGGGACAAAAGTCGAACTTATCATGCGCTCAATTGTTGAATTTAGTTCGTCGAAGGGTAAGATCGACGTTTAACCCGGGCCTTATTCTTTAAAATATCATTCTGCCAGAATCCTGGTCACACTTCAAATGGAACTATGTTACTTTCGCGACTTCATGGACCCGCACAAGAACGTTAGAAGCAATTTACACTGCCAAACTGTAACCCGACCTAAGCAAACACTAAACAGGTTTCCTCTTTTCATTTTCTCCTGTCTTATATCTTGGGATAACGTAACATGCTACAGAGTAGCTTTTGTTCCAAGGCTGTTTGAAATATAAACTCAATTAACATTCAAGGCGCACCAAACCTGAAGATCTACATGTGGTACGAAAGCGTTTGTTTTATTCGGACTATGTTATTACTATACAATATCATTAGATTTTTTTTATACTTTAACCCTAGGTTACATTGCCCAGAGCTTGCCACGATTGTTGAGATTTCTCAAGACGAAATCAACATAACTTATGTTTAGGGCTCGTTCTCATGATCACCGGGTTGCAGTTTTACTCCAGTCTCTCAATATCTTCTCATCTCCATATTGTGGTAATTTGTGGCACTCGAGCTCGCTCGATCCGTAATCCCGTGTTTCACACTTAGCACAAGATCCAATGAACGTGCTTCATTGCCCTTTTTCTAGTGCCACGAATTCAAGAATTACAGAGTACGACTTAGTTTTCTTGTTTTTCAACATGTGGCTTAGTTGTAACTTCCTTCTTACAAAGTTTCCATTTTGCTCTGACTGAAGAATTAACTTTCGATACATCGGCATATATATACAACTGTCATTTGTGCTATAAAATACCATTTTACTGTGATAATATTACTGTTGACAAATTTCTTTTGTGCTACAGAGACTCGTTTTCAACGTGTGCTAAGATTTTCAGAGCTTTCAATTTGTGGGCTATGAGTCCTATGAGTTCATATGTTGGAAACTGAAGTTTGAAGGGTTTGCACAGAACTCCTGGCCGAGTTCATTTTCATAAAATACTTGCTATATAACTGATGAGGCCTATTGGTACAAAGTGTACCAGAGTTCACTTTCGATACATCGGCTACAACTGTCCTTAGTGCTATAAAATACCCATCTTACTGTGATCATATTACAGTTAACAAATTTATTTTACGCTACAGAGACTCGTTTTCAACGTGTGCTAACATTTCAGAGCTTTCAGTTTGTGGACTATGAGTTCATTCATATGTTGGAAACTGAAGCCTGAAGGGTTTGCACAGAGCTCCTGGCCGAGTTCATTTCAATTCCATAAAACATTTGTTATATAATAATAAGTCCTTTTTGTACAAAGTGTATAGTATTCAGTATTAATAGCCTAATTAAATCAATGGATCCCGTTAGTTTCCCCTTTCGCATAGATTTGTTAGGGTAAAAATCCCTTCAATACTCTGAACTGAGTTGGTACGCAAAACTTAAAGTTTACTTTTATCAGATGACACAGAATTCAAACCGTCATACCTTCAAAATAATACCAGGAACACGCATAGTTTGCGATAGAATTCGTGTATTTCCTGATGTTTCTTGGTTGACAAGTTGTTTCAACTTTGATACAGCAGTTGACAATCATGCAACGGCAACAGAGAATAAAAAATGTTTCCGAGAATACAATTTGATTATGTTAATGACAAGTTCTGAGAAAATCGTAACACTTGAATGCGTTTCTCTGTTTTGTTGGTTTACACCTCGCAACTTGCCTTCAAGTATTTGTGGTTTCGCTCAATAACACAGACGTCTTTGTGCTGCTCATGTTATTGGACTCACCTCCACAGTCATGTAGCTTATCGACGTTTAATCTTTAACTGTTGTTTCCGCTTTAAAATTGCTGCAATTTGTACCAGTTGAATTGAGATATGCTAGCATTTGCTACAGAATAAGGATTGTTTCACTAAAGGAATTTGTATATTATCACTCAGAGCATGTCATAGATTTTGCGATCACATGTTTGGAATCTTGTGTAGGTCTCTATCTACACTGAAAGCGGAAAACTTGACCTCAATTTCTAAATTGTAGCAAAAAGGCACTAGCTACTTGAATTGAAAAACCAGTATGCAAATCCCTATCTTTTTGAGAGAACAGAACTTTGACTAAGTTGTCATGCATGACCAATATTTACTAGTAACCAGAATAGAAGCCCGTAAATGTAGAATACACACATAGTTATTAGTTCCAGAATTTACACATAAACTGTACGTCTAATCAACTATGAGGGGAGTGAAAATGTATTTATGACAATGACATAGACACCATCTACGGCTTACCAAAATAATATCTTATCTGACTTAAAAGCGAATTAAAGGGCTTTTGGGCCTGGAGTAAGTCTTTTGAATATATTGCTAGTACTTGCTCAGCTTAATTACTTGTTCTATGCAGCAAATGGGAATTCATGTCGGTGTTGGAAAGGTAGTTAAGAATTGAAATAAATAAAATTCCTACAATACAGTGACGTTTTTGAAGACAAATTTGTTTTTGTTAAAGAAGGAATGTTTGATTGTATGACAGCGTAAAGGTTAAAAAATAGAGGACGCTTTTGATATGTTCTCGTTCTATACTATAGCCATCAATCTTCCGTTATATGAATAGCATCCGGCATTATTCAATAGACCAACCACAGAATTTGTGTTTTCTGCAATTTGATTTGTTCGTCTTTTCTAGCTATTAGCGAATATACCTTAGTTTGACTGTCAATGAAACACCGACACAACTCCGTTTCTTAAAACGGAAGTAAACAATCTATTCCTCCTCCTTTGCATTAATTTCCGCTAACTTTTCACAGAATGATAAAGGAAAGAAAAGTAAAGTTTGACTTGATATTTTTAAAACATTAAAGCAATCATTTCATTCACACTTGAATATGAGATATTATATATATAGCGAATTCACCTCACCTCACATACGAAATACGTGCAGTTAACAGTTTCGTCCATAGCAGATGGCCCAAATGCAAAACATTTTCGTTTGAGTGCGAATCACACCCAAACGAACGAGACTGAATAGAGTCCAGAAGGACCTGTTTATAGTTTGTTTGTTTGTTAGTGTACCTTGACAATTATATTTGCTCATGTAGACGACGAAATAAGTCGAAACACATAGCTTTGAACAAGGGGGTTTAATTGTAAAACTTGCTCGTGTGTACGACATGATAAGGAAACGTGTTTATCCATGTACACGTGTAATAAAATTTCAAGGACAACTTGGTCTTGTAAACATCTGGCTAAACTTCTTGTGCGAGGTAGCTCAAGTTAGCAGTACCACATAATCCACTGTTTTTAATACAAAGAAAACCAACCTCTGAGACTAGCGGTTATCAATGATAGCATACATCAGTATTCAGTGATGAGATCACTTACCAAATGCTAATTACAGCAGTACTTTGGTTTACCATGCAATGTGAGTAAAGGTGGACACATTGCATGATCTCGATCTTTGCTCATGTTTACCTATAAAATAATTATAAGTAAGATAACTAATATACTTAACTGCTTTCTGTTGATTGACTTCGTCACTTTAGCAATATACACCGCAATATTCACCTCGACAGAATGATGTGTTAAGTCCTAATTAACGAGGGGATAAACTCCCTTCAGTTGCGGGAGAGTGATTAACAATGTGAAGGTAATAATTATATTATTGTAGTATTTTCGCGAGCGCCATCTTTGAATGTTTATTTCTTTAAGAGTACAACTGTGTTTGTTTTTTTCTCTAATATTAAAAAAAACGTCAAAATCTTCAACGCCTTACAAAGAATATGGAATTATAACACACATAATTAGAATGGACATGAACAGCGAGCCTCGTGCTTCAAACGTTATTTTATATTTGATTTTTTTTGTAGATCTTGATGATTCATATTCGTGTAAAGAAAGTAATTGAAGAAGAACTTCCATGCGCCAATGACAAGTTCTATTTCATGGTGCACGGATTCTACCAGTATTCTATAGTTTGAATATAAGTGTTTCTATAGGATTCTTTCAATTGTCAAATCTCTCTTCCCTGATAATTTGTAGATGGGACTTTTCCCTCACTTTGACAAATAGCTCCGAGCTGCTCAACCATAATCTTATCAGCGTCATCTATTGTCAGAGCGACAGCTGATACTGTATGCTATATATGTGTATTCTCAAAAATTGTCATTTGAATGGTAATTGGATGAAAATAAAGTAAAAACTAACTTCAAAATAAGTTTATTGTATTAACACGACTGACGATATGAAAACATCATATGTGAATTCTGTGGAACCGGAACAGTCAACGAAATGATTAGCATATATCAGAAATGCATGATTGCTCTTAGGAAATACTCCTTTTTAGAATATGAGATATGTCGCAGTGACAGAACTATCTACCGTTGCTATGTCTACCATTTCGTAGATTGAAAATTGGGACGTAAATTGGTTTCGTGACACACACAGTTAGTAATATCGATAGCTCTGTGGATGACACTAATATTTGGTGATTAAAACAATCATAGGAACAAGCATTTCATTAGCTATATGTTTCTAAAAAGGGAAATCAAAGTTGCTAAATGCATAGAAATTTCACCGTATACTTCCTCTCACAACAGTGCAATAATGTTTCTATATTTAAATCCTGCGAAATGAAACTTTATAATACGAACACTATTTAGTATCCAGGATGCGTTAGACGAAAAAATGAAATGAAAGAAGTGGAAGTCTTTTATGTATATGTTAATGTATATGTATGTGTATGTGTATGTATTTGTATATGCATATCTATATATAGCTCATGTATGTGTATATGTATATGCACGATGTAAAATAAATTTGACTCAGTATATGAATCTCTTGTGCGCTGCAGAAATGTAGTGTCTTTGTTTTGCAAATTCGTTGCATTTTGCAAAATATATTTTGAATTCAACATAAAATTATTATTAAACGATTAAAAAATATATGAACAAATAATATATTAATCAATTATTCAATGTGTATGTATTTGTTTGAGACCGGAAAAACCGTTCATTAACTCTATCTCTATTTTAGTCTATTGGTAATTATAGCGTTCCAAACTCAACAATCATAGACCTGAATTATGTTACTGTGGCCGGAAATAGTATTAACTAGCACATATTGCCGGATGAATTATTAAAACAATAGCAAAGTCCCTGCACAGTATGTATTGAAATACGTAGATACATAACTATTAATTTAGAACATGACTTTTCGAAGATCCGATAAAAGGCCGAACACCTGAGCTTAAAAGTACACATTTAGAAAAATACCAACAAACAAAACAGAAGAAGAACAATTTAAGGAAGATGGGACCACTTTCTCAGAGTAAGTAATATATCGTTTTATTTTACCCTTTCTTAGTTCAACAAAATCGTAGTTTCTATGTCTTAGAAACTAGCTTTTAAAATGTCTTTTAGTACTTAGTTCAATTGTTACCGACGTAGATTCACTTCAGCGACATTTCTAGACTATTATAGTTAGAGGTATTCAATGCCGATTTGTCAGATAGGTATTGTCCGGCGCCATCTATATATTTCCTTGATGATATTTTGACATATTTTGAAAAGTATATACAAAAATCATACAATTGAAAAATAAACTACATCTTTTGAGTTACTAATATGATGAAACTCTATAGTTTATTTTGTTGCTAAGTTAGCCTATTTCTTCCTATTTGAATGAACTGAGTTAAGGAATCCAAATTTGATAACGATACAAACTGCATTGCCGCATTACGCACAAGACTATAAATTATCACTATTTTATCACAGTTTGTTTGTATTTTACAAATTCAAGAAAACAATCACAAACTACAAGTCTTTAATTTTGGACTTTCAAAATCTGTGATTCTATTGCATTGTGGGATTGAAGAAGGAAAAACAAAATGTAAACAAACTGCATTTCAGTGCATTTCGGACACCAGCGAAGCTGTTAATCAAATTATTTTGTTGCTACATTTCATTTTTCATGTGATCGTACAAGAATCATATATATCATTAAGCCTGTGGATGTAAACCTTTACCAGCAAATTATATCATGATTTGTTTATTACACTGAAGAAACCCATGACGTAATAGTGAAATAGGGCAATTATTCAGACTTTCAAAATACTATATAATTGACGATTTCATTCATAATACAGGTAAGACAACAGCATTAGCCCGATCATTGAAAACCTATAAAGTTTCTAGCTGCTACATAAGTTACATAACTTTCAAATTCTATGAATCTATTGAATGGAAAACTCCGGTTTAGAAGAGACTTCAGCGTATCGCGGGAATTCACAATTAGTTCAACTGTTTATTATATCTTAAGAACCCGACCAAGAATATTGAACATACACCGAGCCGCTATCTGAACGCCGGCTTTACAAATACAATTGCTTTGAAAGAATTAAATTCTTCTCCCATAAAACACTCTTCTTTTTATGTATATAAACGTTTCACTTATGTTAACGTGTCTGTATTTCGAGTTAATACTTGTCTAATATAGAGAACATGTTACCTTTCTCGGCATTTAATTCATTGTACTAAATGTCCTTCATCCTGGTTGTTCAGATGTTGTCTGTTATTATTTCTAATTGCTATGAAATGCAACTTTTACCAAATATTGTACGAACAGGCGTTCAACATACACCTAGGTCTAATTCAAGCAAGGTTGACTGAGGCGGATATACTGGACACTTACCATCCTCGCTTATCAGTTTACTGTTAGACAATCTTCAATTACCGTAAAAGCTCTAATTAGCCCCCCTCTCTAATAAACACCCTGCCCCCCCTTCCCCCGAAAGAAAATATATTCTTATTTAGTTGGTCCGGCTTGGTAGAGTGCAGTAGGAAGTGTCCAATTATTTGTTTAAATTTTGAATATCAATTGTTTTTAGCACTGAAGAAATGGAGAGTGCTTCATATTCATTAACTGAGCTGGGTGACGTTTCTGAAAAAAAGTAGTGACTCCGTCTTTGGCCTTTAGTGAATTTTTTAAAAATAAGCCCCCTCTCTCTAATAAGGCCCCCCTCTGGAAGGCTTGAAAATCAATAAGCCCCCGGGGGGCTTATTAGAGCTTTTTCGGTAGGCAGATTAAGGAAGAAACTGAGAAGAAATTAAGACATTCTACAACATGCATATAAATTAGCCCTCAAGAATGGCTCTTTTGAATACCCCTTGGTCACATGTTTCATACTTTCAAACTCGTCAACCTTTCTTGAATTAGGTATATATGAAATAGAACTCAAATATATACCTGTAACCCTATAGAAGCAATATTATTATTATTATTATTATTATTATTATTATTATTATAGTGTACATAATAAAAAAGGCATACAGAATTGTTGCATTAAATAATTATACATGTTTCATTAAATCATGAGGGACTTTAGCTTTACTTTCATTTCATTTCAAAAACCAGCTATTATCGTTTGGTAAGATCTGTTTTTTACATGATGATGTAGTCAAACTAAAGAATGCGAATTGATAGCTTTTGAATAGCGAACCAATCAAATAACTAGAAACAGAATTGATCCATTGGCTAATATTCATTAACGTCTGTTTCTACTGTTTGTGATTTTGGTCATACGTTTATGCATCCAACTCTTAGATATAATAAAATTGTGAAGTAATACACGCAATTTATCTTAATGTTTTTCAGGAACGTTTGGACGATCTTGTGTTGCTGTGCTTGTAATCCTAGCACATTTATTTTACCATGGTAACGGTTCACCAGTTCGTATTCAGCACTCTGCCCCTAATAAGGACGAAATATATCATAAGCTGCTTGAAAAGGAAACACTGCTCATTAGAATTGTCTGCAAGACTTGGAGGGACTTTGTAAGTATAAATGGTGGTGAATAGGTATACGAAACCACTGAAATGAAATAGCAGCGATATAACGAAGCATAGGATGCCAGGAGAAACGAATATATAGCTGATAGATTTCGCTTAATGATGATTATTGACTGGGTAACGTAAAATAATACGTGACACCTAAAGAAGTATTTGTTATGTATATGTTATATTCAAGTTAATTAGAACATACTTTTTGTTATCTGGTTATGATTGTTAGGTATTAGGTAGCTTCTTAGTTTGGTTCTCACATGCGACATTTGATTTTCCAATTTCTGTGTACACACACCGCAACTTTCTAAGAAATATGAAAGCTTAAGGCCTGGACACAGGGTGCAACATTGCATGCAATATTGTGTGCAATCTGTTGCGATCAGTAGCCACACGGTGAAATCGTTGCTCGCAATGTTGCTGAAGTAGAATCCGATCTTACTTCTGAAATATCGGGCGCAACCCACTGCACTGAGTGTCCAGGGCCTTATGCTATTTAAGATGACTAAAAAGATGTAACAATATGTATTTGTGTTTTACAACATATTAAAATGTTCTACTATTCGCATTTTTCCAAGTCAAACACACGACTTAACGATGTGGTATACGACCATTATGTCACAGTTCCTGGCATTGGTAATGACGTATTTGCAAGAAACTACAGCATGTTCACGGTAAGCTGACATTTTCGAGTTGAATTTAGAGGCTGTTATGAAGGCTGAATAATGAATACATCAGTTTGCTATAGTTCCTCGGTAAACTGATATAACAAAACATTGTCATTTACGTAATTCGATATATTATAGTTGGCCAAAAAAATATATATTTATATTTTTAAAATATTCATGTTCTATATATATTGACATTAGGAATGCTAAATCAAATTTCAAGGCTCGCCATTTTAAGGGATAATTTTTCATCGTCGGGGTAAGGCCGGGTAATAATAATAATAATAATAATAATAATAATAATAATAATAATAATGATAATACTTTGTCATATTCTGCAAAAGAATCGAGATCATGATACGATGCGTTTTAACAACTTATATATTACTAATTTTTTGAGTTACTGACCTGTTTACACTGAATAGCTGAAGTAAACTGATTCTTGCTC
The DNA here is from genome assembly GCA_026413505.1 of Epizoanthus ramosus. Lineage (NCBI taxonomy): Eukaryota > Metazoa > Cnidaria > Anthozoa > Zoantharia > Epizoanthidae > Epizoanthus > Epizoanthus ramosus. The sequence continues at coordinate 12,476 of JANVCJ010116046.1, forward strand.
TCGATTCAAATCTGCCAGTCTAGCTATTTTTCTCGCTACATCATTAAAAAGAAATTAATACGCCTGAGATATCTTAAGAACACTAACTCAAGATTGACAATTGCCTCATTTAAAAAACAAACATATAAGTGAAATTGTCGCATGAATCTGTCTTACATGTAATTCCAAAATGAATTATTCACATTATAGATCTGTAATGTATCGTTGCGTGTAGATGAGTTTCGGTAACAATTCCATTGTCTTAACTAGATTGTGCTCATTGGGTTTACTTCGGTTTAACTGCCTTTAGGAAACATTCGGAATCATCCCACAACCATAAAAAGCTATTATATTGTCCTACAGGCGACGCCCCTGGTGCGATAAAATCAATCCTACACTTCTGCTAATGATTTCGGAAGTAGCAACGAGAACATCGACACAGTAGGCTAGCCTGATTCCGTTGGAAACTCTAAGTTTCGTATTTCCTCTCCATGTGATATCAACGGGATAGACACTTCTCTCTTTTATAAAATAATATGCTACTCGAGAATGGAGATCATTTTCACTTGTACTTCAGGATATCAAACACAAAGGACCTGTCTGATTTGCTAACCACATCGGAGCTTCTGTCTTTGTTGTTTGTTCAAATACTGAAACCAGTTTGGTATGGAATTGTAAATAATAATTTTCTTGACACACTCAGTTTTCTATTCTGAATCAATTTATGTAGAGGAGTCAGAAAGTTTCCACTTCTGAATAAAACCGGTTTGTAAGATTTGAATAGTGAACATTGCAAGGCAACACATGAAATGAAGCATACCCAGTCCAAACGTTGAAGCATTCTACCTAAATTCGCATTACAATATGATTGTACTGATCCCGTAGAATTTCATATTCATGAATTATCGGTAATGACTGGATGACGTGTATTCTTTGTGTTTCTACTATTATCACTTTAACAATAAGTATCGACAAGAGTAAACACGAACGCGTGCAGTATCAGACCGTGTTTATAATTGTCAAGTTTTCTTAGAAACTTGCATAAAATTTACTGCATGGGTGAATGACAGTAAGTGTCACGTTTTTCAAATAATACATTTTCGGAACAGCATACAACAGGGTTGAACGTGAAAGACGGTTGGCTTTCGGTTTGTGATCAGAATGCTAAGGTCGGTCAGTAGAAAATCTTTAACGCTTTACCAAGTCACACGAAGTAGAATCGTCCGATCATGTCCGATTGGACGCTCTTTTTAAATATAAGAACAACTTTATATATAAGAATAATGAGGCTCAGATCACCCAAAATTTAAGAACAACTTAAGAACAATATGAGGCTGGAAAGATTCGTTACTCAATGCTAGTCTGACCTCAGAGTCTAATATTCCTTTGCAGCGAGAAAGGAAAACTTGTGTCTGAGGTCAGGCTACTAAATGCGAGTCAGTAACAAAACCCCAAAGTTTTATTGCGTTCACAACATTCATTTCCATATATTCATAAATGTTTAACTATGCAAAACTGATCCCTAGATGCTAGGTTGCGTTCATTTCAGTTTTCTCCCCAAACTACAGCATTCAGCAATCTTACTAATTATAGAAATACGAACAACTAAAATGCCCAAATTATTAAGAACACTGATCCTCGGCAAAATTTGCTAGTTTATTGCTTTAACCCACTCTGTGGTGGACAGAGATCCTTAACAGGTTTTGCAACCCAATTGACAAAGGTATCCGAGGGCCTACGGTTTAACGTCCTTATCCGAGAAGACGTGAAGGTCTAACCGTTTGCAGATGTTAGGGCAAAGGCAGCACTTTCCCCTCAGTTATTTTAAGACCCTGAGTGTTGGTCCGGCCGGCACTTTTTATTATAACTTCAATAAATGTCGCAAGCGGTAGTTGGCAAATCTTAATTTACTTTCCGAGACTTTGATAGCTATGACAAACGGAGAAGAGGGGTATAGGGGTGGTCAAGAGACTGCTTATAATTATAATGAAAATTGCATAATTAATATTATTATTGGTTTTTAGCTAAAATTTACTAAAACCTGCTCAGTATATTGGCAAAGTTTATGTTGGCTAAAATTTGATAATAAACAGACGAGTCGTGATTCGCAATTTGCCTTTATGTATTCAACTGCACATTTGCTATGTTCAGTTCTTTTAAAATACTTATAATTATTGCATACTAGGAAGAACAGAACCTGAAGTACTCCAGGAGTGCATTGGCAATATTCCGTTATTATCTGAACAAAAGTCTTGTCGAGGAGACAAACATTCATGTGAACAGTTTTCAACGCAACTTCTTCACAATTGTGGACAAAACAAATATCGTTCTTGCAACCATGAGCCAGAGGGTATGTACCGTTACTTATTATGCATTACTTTTCGCCAGGGTCGATTTTGACAAATAAGTCATTCTCCCTTATACTGTCTCAGTTCCAATTAACAGTTGTCAGCGGTGCATGAACAATAAGTGATTCCACTTGCTCTATTGCTTACTTGCCCATTCTAATTGGCGAATTACTTAGGAGACACAACAATGAAGTAGGATGCTAACTGTAGCACGTCCTAACAAATCATGCTTCGTGTGTGAGTGTGATTAGCGCAGTCTGTAAATTCTTTGACTCCTAACCAGAAGATCCCGGTTTGCTAATGCAAATTTCATATTGTTCAGGGTTCTCTAATTCCACAATTTTGAATTAATGAGACAAAATATGACTGAGTCATAAATTTATATCTTGAACCCTGCGTAAACTGGAACGAGAATAAATTGCATCATTTCGAACTTCATTGTTGTTTATATTTCTCATGATGCCGGTGTAAAATGATGCAAAATCATTTATCGTGAACACGTATCAAAACCTCTTCTGCCCCGCCTTTTTCTCTCTTGTTGTGCCTGCTGGTAATCAAAACATATTTGTTCTCAATTACTAGGAGATGGAGGCCGGATATCCAGCGACACCAATCAACTTCTCGCCCAATCCAACTAATAATACACTCCTCACTCCGACCAAGAGGGACGAGTGGAATGTTGGACTATTGAAGGAGTTTTTGCTATTTCTCATTCACTTGAACGAGGAAACTTGTAACCAATTACCCTCGCCCTGTGGAGGGTCTTCCGTTTAGGGATAGCTAAACCTTAGATGAAAAGGATATTTTCAAAGTATGCCTAAAATATAATAAGCCTATGCTTATTTTATTATTGATATGCCTTAGATGTTATTAAATGATTTGTTCACGACATTAAGCATAACTTAAAAATAACAACAAACAAGTACAATTTTTGCTATGAACTCAAACTGCATTGTTCATGTTGAACTATTTTTCTGGGGTATTTGTTTGACTTTCCCAAGGCATTCTCTTTTAAGGAGCACTTCAAGTTTGAATATTGGAATCCAAGAGGTTCATGCCACATCACCACGAAAATATTTCTCGATATAATTCGAGGATCTGAGTACATTGAATCAATGTTTTTTATATAGTAGAGCTTAAAGTTCGTATACCAATATATGCTCTGTATTGTACGTCTATGGGATTCAAGATATGATATCACTGTGGGGCAAAGTGACAGTCATTTCAGCTGAAATTGTTTAATCACCAACTAAGGTTTATAATACTCTCAGAACACAAAGTTTAAAGTTGAAACTTTATCTGGTTTAAATGTACTGAGCTTTAGAATATTTGTAATAATTTTCGTATATAACAGATAGCATTTATAGAGTAGCATGCAGTATTTTTGTATACATTTATATTTTGTATTTGATATGATATTGAATAATAAAAAAAGTACTATCAGATGATCTGACAAGTATCTTCTTTCTTTTCTAAACATTTATCCAGGATATAATGTAGTTATACAATGTTCTCTTAAAGGCTAGAGGGTACACTGAAAATAAAATGACTCCTGGCATATTTTACTTTATTATATAAACAACAATGAAATACCAGGTGAGCTTTCGCTCGAAAACATCATATCTTCACACGTGAAAATAACATGTTATCTTCAAACGCGAAAAGATCACCGTTGCTATGGCTACCTCTTCCATTTTTCAGTTCAGACACGTTATTCTACTTTAGGGCCACAAAGAAAACATTAAAGTGAAATGGTTTGGTATTTCATTGGTGTTTATATAATAAATAGAACATTACATGGCCGCTTGAAGATACGAAA
>JANVCJ010116157.1:0-25936 GCA_026413505.1 Epizoanthus ramosus
CATCGGTGAAGCCTGACTCAACTCTACTAAGCCATTCGATATTGTGGGAGGGGGGAGGGGAGGGATGACAATGGGCGCCAAGACCCAGGGATAAGAAAATTAACGTTTAAATTATGGCTTACTTTAAAATGTTCACGGACAAGAAAATTAACTATTAAATTGCAGCTTACTTTAGAATTTTCCCTGAACTGAAAGCGATTTATAAATTAGCCGACTGACAACTGAAGACCATTATGTTGTCGGCCAAACCTGCAAACGGCTCTGTCATGATCAGATTAAGAATCTAAAATTTGTTGGCAAATCAGCCTGTAACTAAAAATCGTTTTTAAGAACAAATCTACTTCTTGAAAATGAGGCAATCTAGCTAAGACTTTTCATGCAATACGTTTTTCTAAATTTCTATTTAAAAGTAAAAGTAAAGTAACTTTCTATTTTAAAATTTAGAATCGATCCGAATGCAAAAAAATAAGTAGTTTGCTAAAACTAAAGCAGGTATACAGTATCAGCTGCAAGCATCATTCTCTCATGCGTGGAAGATAACCCTAATAAACTAGAACTCCAAATTGTATGATGAAAAGGATTTGCACGAAGCTCAGAATTAGAAACCACTAGAGTTATTCGCTTGTTTTTGCACTTCGTTTGATTAAACATATTTAAAACAAGTATATATTCATCACGGAAATCTGAACTTTTGCCATTTGTGAGTTTGCATTGAGCGGAGTTTAACTAACCCTTGCGAAGTGCTTTCCTGTTAGAGATGGCAGAAAACTATGCAAAACAACTGTAATAATATCCAGAATACGTTTTTATTGATGATGCAAAAATTCTAGATTAGACTGAAGCAGTAATCAATTCAGTAAGGATTTCAAGATAGAAGACAGTGTTCTACGGAAACTGGACTCTGGAATACCCGATGGAGTTATTAAAGGATACTGAATTCCATGGGATATGATGGCGTGTGATCTATTAAATCCTGCCCTGCATGGGTACCAAAGGCAGTAAACTCGTTCGATTTTTAAACAATATCATCCTCTGGTACCCATTGTAATTAAACTCATGCGGTTTTTTGAATTTCGTGCTCTTTTCTTTCCTGTAAAAATTATTGATATTTTTTGAAAGAAGCTTTAAAGACAACGGTTGGAGAACTTCAGAAGTTTATTTTCAGAATCAAATTTTGGTTGTTATATTTGTTTTGGTACAAGAACGTGGTACGCTGAGAACGCGGAAACTTTTTATCAGAATCTCTGACAAGAACATATTCCAGTAGACTTGTATACTTTTCAGTAATTTAACGGTGGTTCTTGAAATTACCTATATATTCCCACTGGAATATGTTCTTGTCAGAAGCAGCATTCTAATCGGGTTTATATAAATAATAATATAGTGAAACATTAATAGTCAATGCAGATATTAGCCGGCAAATTTACAACAGGTCACTGCTGTTGTCGTAACTTATAAGAGAACTCTTATTAAGAACCAAAATCTGCTTTTTTATAAGAGACAAAAATAAACTCAGAGACCCAAAGGCAAAGCGGAAAGACGAATTTACCAATAACTGGCAGCTGTATCTACTTGGATGCGAGTTCAATTTAGTTTTGCCCTAAACGTTGGATAAAACAAGCACTAACGAGCTCACCCTGAGGGTGATACAAACATTTCAACAAAATAAAAGCAAAATGTTAGTTTTGTGCGCATTTGGTTTTGTATTGCCAATTGTATTTCCCGTTTAACTTATCTGCAGTACCAGCGTTGCATACACTTTTGTTCAAAGCAACAGCTGCGTCATCATGCACGAAGAATACGTACAACAACGAAAAAGTCGAATTTTATAATATCAATATATGTAACAACAGAAGTATATTTTCGGCGGTGTTTTATCCTTTTATCATTACGTTATTGCAAGTTGTTGTCCATCTCGGCGGGAGGTCGAGTACAGAAAAGGTTTTGTTCTCATTTTAACTGATATGTCAAACACAGTTTTCAACAAAATGTGTGCGGTTGGATAAATAATAGCATGTTTAGTATTTTAATGCACCGTTCAAGCAAATAATGATTTCAAAATGATTCTTTGCCCGAGAAAAGCCAATAAATTGAAATTATCGAATTTACACTAGCCACGCAATAATTGCAAGTATAAAGATAGCTCAGTTGCCAATAGGGCCAAGTAACGTTAAACATATTTTTGATTTTCTTGATAGCCGGTTTGCACGACTTGCTGTCAAATTGTAAAACACAAATATTTTGTATTTGTATATGTCTATGCATATATGAAAACCCCGCAAATCGTTGCAGGTTTCCACTGATAGAACTTTAGGCCCAAATATTAGTGTTTTACAATTTTCCTTGCCGTTTCTCTGTGCTAGTATAGTGTCGTAGTGTGGTATTTGCTAAGTAAAACTTTACCGTTGCACCTCTCAGTACTTATAGGGTATCACTCATATTGAGCTTACATAGACTTCTCCATCAGACAGTAAGAGCTTTCAAATTTAAATATTCAAGTTAAACTGAGAACTGACTTTACGGGTCCATTTGTCTGATTTTAGTAAGGTTCTTGCATACTTTATTATTTTCCCCTCAAATCTGAGCTAGAAGTACGAATACTTTTTCTGAATTTGCCGGTTTCTGGCGCTATCTAGAGGTTTTTCTTGTATTCAGGCAAATTCGGAGCGGCAGCCATGTTGAAAGTAAATAGTTATGGATAGCAGCATCTCACCTGCAGAGGAAGTGAAACTATATACACCAAATTAGATAAATTTACAACAGTAACATTAGATAGAATGCACTTAGAAAGCAATTTATCAATTAAAGAACGCACGAGTATAATGACATCGGACCAAGACACCAGGAAATCGCTACTCCTACAATTAAGAATGGGCAAGGTTGTTATTACCGATTCACTACTGTCTTAAGGTCTTTTAAAAGCGTTTGATCCAATTTCCGTTCAATTTCAGTCCCATTTAACGCATCTTAAGGCTTTGCCAGGCCGGGGCCGGATTCTGTAAAGTAAAAATGGTGTTTTATTGTGGGACACTTGTATTTGGTCGTTGGCTCGGCCATTTAGATTCTTACTCTTATATGTACAGTTATTTTCATTGTCGACTGAAGCTCGAGAGAGCTGCATTGAATTTGCGTCGAGTTGTGCCTTGATAGTTGCACAGACAACCATTGCCTTGAATTTCCTACTACAAAATTTCCTGCTAATGCTATATATTAATAAATCCATGTACTAAATAATAAAATTATTATTATTAATAATAATAATAATAATAATAATAATAATAACCTGACTAGCATGAACAGCAAAAACATTCTTGATGTATTTGAGTGAGAGGTTTTTGACTTAGTTATCTTGTTTATAAATGAAAGAAGTGATCAATATTCTCCACAATTTAGATGAAATTTAAAAATAACAGGTTACCTTGGTAGGAAACACAAAAGAGATGATGATAAGCAATAAATGAACGCAGTGGATGATTAAAACTCCCACATTACAACTGAACTCCCTATCGGAGTCAAAATTGTGTTTCTTGTATTTGGACAATAATTTTTCCCTGTGATAATTCAGCTAATATGTATTGATCACTTTATCGCTTCTTGTTGTTCTGTTGAGCTTACAACTGTGAACGTTTTTTTCAGCTGCCTTGTCGTACCTTTATTGCTTTATTGTAAACCTATACCAGCCTGAAATAACTCATGCCAGTAAATAATTGCATGAAATGAAGAAAGCGTCCTGGTGAAACTAAATTTTGCTTGATCTGATAAAGGTCGGAAGCGATGATTGAAAAAGATCCATGGCCTTCAGTATTTGTGGGCATTATTACCGCTTATCTTGAGCAAAAGGCAACAGTAATTGTTGAAGCAATTTTAACACAAAGTTCTTACTTGATCTTACTAACTATTTTAGTAATGCCTAGAAATGCGTCGAACATTGGTTGTAAGTGCATTGAGCTTTTGTGTAACTTTTCAGTGTAGTTTAGCTACGTGTTTAGCAGGTTATATTAAGATGTTGGAGATATTAAAAACAGAAAACTTTGTTTTTATTTTTGTGGTGCTGTTTCTGAACGAAAAACGTCCGGTTTTACCGAATTCAACTAAAAGCGTCTTCCAAAGGTTTTACATATACTGCCGGACTTTGCCATACTGTTTCTTTGTGTAAGAGTGAATTTCTTTTCTTGTTGATACTCCTGAAAATAAGGTTCACTATGCGGAACTAATCAACTGAAAACAGCAACAAATAGTTTTAGAAATACTGCACTGAAAGTGTGGTTACATCTGAAACAGATATTATATAGATATCGATAGTAGTTTTTGGTGCCTAAATTATCACCGATTTTCAAATCTTAGCCTCTTTTTAAACCTCTGTGTCCATAAATATTTCATTTTCATTTCTCTGCTGATATGTTCAAATAACCCATATTTATTTCGCTGAAATGAAATGAAATGAGATGAAATGGGGTATGTTTTTCGATACCGAAGAGTATTTCTCATAAAATCTAAAGAAAGGTATGTTTTTTTCAGTTATTAGTAATAATTAACATAGAAGCTAAGATTTGAAAATCGATGATAATTTAGGTAACAAAAACTACTATAATTAGTAAAGAACCAGAACTGCCGAAAGCTTTAACTGAGTCGATTGAGTAGTGATTCTGTAATTACGCTTTGCAAAATATTTGCCTCAATTTAATAAAGATGCCGGTCATGTACCAGGACATTAAATTTTTCAATCAGTTCACTTCAATTACTGTAAGAGCAGAGGTTTAGCTGACTATACAACTGCAAAATAACTGGTGTACCTATACATGGCAGCATTTACCAGATCAGTTTCAAAAGTAACTTTTTAGCACATACACGTTCGCCTACATTTTCCACCTCATTTGGTATATATGCACCGTGTTTGTTTTAATTTCATATACTATACTGTATTTTGCAAACAGAATGACATTATCTTGCATTGAATAAAGCGTGATAAATTGAAATGGCCGAGTAAAATCTGGGCGAAACGTCTTGTATTTGTGCTTTTGCCTGACCACGAATTCAGTTACCATCAGACATGCAGGCTGCCAGTTTACTCAGTTCACGTAGTTAAATGATACCTCGCTAATATAAACTATGCCGTATTTAATAATAATAATAATAATAATAATAATAATAATAATAATAATACTGGCTGTGTGTTAGCTAAGAATTGCGGTTTAAAACCTGATCATGATGGCATAAATTATTGTATTGAAAGGCAATTAGACCTTTTCTTGCTACAAACAACAGTGCACATACTAAATTTTAAACCTAGTTTTATTGTAGGACTTCTCGGTTTGATAAATACTTCCTATTGTAGTGTTGATGTTAAAATGTGGGTAGTTTCCGAGCATTTTCTCCCGGCATTGAGTCGGTTTAGAATACGATTTTAACAACGTGTGCCTCGTGAGTGACTAGTATTCTCTTATCCTCTGAAGACTGATGAATTAATCTCCGTCCAGCCTCCAGGACATTGACGATTAATGCTAAATAAAAGGAACCAAAACCAATTTAATATTGCATAATCGTAATAAAAACAATGTTTATTTGAAAGTTTTACTTTTCGTTTAGTACTAATAACAGGTGTGGTCGTTGTATTGTCGGCAACTACAAAGATGTGTCTATAACCAGTTTTGTTATTGCAAGTGGCGTATATTTTGGCTGAGACAAGACGAAAGAATATTAGTTATTACGAAAGAATATTAAACTACGCTTGAATTCATTGCCCAAGGTAACAGCTGAGTCTAATAGTTAGGAAGTTGGTTTGCTTTGAAAGGCAACGGGCAGAGGGAAAAAAGTATGGTGGATTCTTGCGGCTTTATTCCTATGCTTGGCTCTTCTTACATTCAGTCTGTGTATTAAAACATGATTTCTCTTTCATCGAGATATCCAGCTTCGGATGATGAGCCCGGGGCTTTTTTCGATCACAGGAATTTTCTTCGGAGTATTTTCGTGGAAGTTTTTTTTGGGGGGGGGGGGAGGGGAGGGGCATGATTGGGGGAAGTGGAGGTTTTGTCTAGATAATGACCATGCTTTAAGTTCATTTGTATAAAACTTAAGTTAATGGGCTTATTTTCTTAAGTTCTTTTTGTTTTTGTTCGGTTTGGGACTTATTTTCGGGGGACCTGAGTGTATAACGAACGTTTACGGTATCTGTATAGGCGCATAGTTCAGGATAATGCTAAAGTGTTTTCAGTTGAGTCGGTTGAAGTCACTGAATTTTCAATGGTAGGCGGTAAGGCCGTGGCAATTTCTTGAATTTGGGCTGAACAACAGACTTCATGCACAAATGCACATCTGTGATTGTAACTGCGTTTAATTTTCAGTCTGAAAATCAATGATCAGGCGTCCTCTGGGGCCTCCGATGAAAGTTCTTCCCGAACGAGACGCCAGATTAAACACGACGCTTTTCTTGTTCAGTACTGACCTCACCTCCCTGATAACCGATCAGCGGGCTCTGATTGGTCAGGAGGTCAGTGATGGAGAAGAAAAGTGCTGTGTTTATTCAGACGTCTCGTTCGGGAGATTTTTTATTCGAGGCCGCAGTGGACGCCTGATTTTCACTTTCAGGCTAGTTTATTATACGATTGATTCGAATACCGCACAGAAAACTACAGTACTGGAAGAAAAAGGATGTTTTACAACGGCTTGTTTAACCATTACGCTGTTCAGGCATACAACTGGTGACAGCTTGGGTGTTTTCTAAAAATAGTAGCCCGAATAAACTGTTATTCATTTATAATTATCATTTATGCGATACCCAATAAAACAATGATAGCCAAACTGATGTTCTTGTTTTAAACAACAAGAATACTTTTTTTCGATTTTCTTTATCAGTTCCAAACAATTGGATAAGAGTTCAACAGTAATTTGAATAGATCGCCTTTTAGATATGATGGTATAACCCGCGGCTATGGGCAGTTGACACTGTCGTTAGCGCGAAGGATTACATACATTAAGCCAATATTCGTATATTCTCTCGGTTTCATAATAAAGTACTGACAGTTCAATACTAGATGGTCTTTTTAGCTCCTTACTTAAATGTATTTGATGTCCTTGTAGTTTATTGATTGCTAAAACTTGTGTTGCCGTGGTTGCCCCTTTTTGAGAAATCTCGAGGGAGTAATGTTATGAAAGCGTGATGCCACAGGCCCCCTCTCTGTAGCTGTTCTCTCACTTTTTGTTTATTTTCTCAAGTCCAAGATATATTTTGTGAGCTATAATGAAAAATTTACTGTAAAGCTCAACGGTGCTGACAGATGTGGTAGTTTAGATATGAAGAACTATATTGTTTGTAATTATAGTAGTTTGAGATAGGCCCGAATCAGTTTGTTCTTGTTATACGTTTACCCCATGATTCATGAAGTGACCCAACTGAGAGTCCTGGGTGGCATGGTGGTGTCATGAAACATAAATCCTTGTACCTTTTAAGAACGTAAACTATCAAGGCGACACGACGTGCTGCGTTATATTTAAGGTCACGAGAACAAGATACGTATCTTGCGCCCTGTGTTCTCTCCTGTGGTGCCTAGACGAAACTTGCCCGCACGCGATGAGCGTTGGTTTCCGGAGGCTGTTTTCAAACATAACATTCTTTTACCACAGCGGTTATATTTATAACCTGTATGATAATCTATCGCTAGTCCTGGGAACCTATGCCATAAATCAGCCATAAATCAAGGATACGTGTCAAAGTTCTGCAAATCTTCTGCAGAAGGCTGCGAGTACATCAAAAGGTTTTAAAATATTTATTTGTTGAATCGAAACCATTTGGTTATTTCGTTGTAGATTAGCACAGCGCCAATGCATAATACGTACATGTATCCCCAGTAATCACATTATGCCAGTAGCTGTATTTCATTTTGAAAACCTTTTGGCTATTTATTTTTTCATAGGTGTATGGTCCATAGGATTACGGAATGGTCTCATTCTCTGACACTTGTCAATTATACTTGTCCAGACTTATACGATTTAGAAGTTTTCTTTTGGAAAATATGCACAGCTGAAACAGCTCGTTTTATTTTGATCAGGATGTCAATAACAATCAAATAATTCAGTGATCCTCGAAATCGTTTGTGTTCTGTACCCTGCAGTCAATCTCTTTGGTTACAGTCTCTCCTGAAGACTTGAATTAGATCAGCTATGATCAAGCTAAACCTTTTCATGTATAGGCCCTCATGTTATCTTTGCTCCACTCTACATACTATAGTTCAGTAAAATTCCCAGTTTAAAACAATTAGCGGTATTTCTTCTGAATTCCATGCCTGTCATCGTTTGAAATAAATGTATTGATTGAAGTTTTCGACACAGAGTAACCTATAATATTTTGAATATTTTCTACACGACACAAAGACAACGGACAGTCATACTGAGCTGAACTCAGTTTTTATAAACACCGTCGAAAATTAACATTGAAAAATCATTTTTGAGCGGAGTTCAAAGGTAAGAAGAACACAGGACCGAGCAAAATTGCCAAATACGGTATACATGTATCAAGTGTAAATGGCCCACATGAAATAAGTTGATTTGAAAGTAAGAAGCAGTCCATGTGCAGTGTAGCAAACTGGGCATGGCCAACTAATAAACACTCTGGACTTGCAAAATTATGAACTTTGCAAAAATAAAACTGAAACTAGGTGTGTAAGAATGTCATTTGCGGTAGAGAGATCGCGAGCTTGCTTTTAGTAATAGCAGTATCACAGGACAGGCTGCGAGACAGTCTGATGGGTAACCATTGGTAAAATCCCTTCCGTTTACAAAATCATCGTGAAGCTGAAGCTGTTTAGTTTAGGCCTTACAGGATACGGCTGTTTGACAGTAGAGTCTGGAGAATATTCAAATATCCCGGCCTTGTGAGTTATGTTGCTGGCATGGCCTGGTGTTGACTGGTTCAATGCTAAGCATTTGGACATCCACATATTTAAACGCAATGTAAATTTCAGTGCTTTGATAAGATCGTGCTAAGAAATAAAACTGAGTGACGTACTAAATAGTCAGTACAGTTGTGTTATGAGATTTTGAGTTTTGCGAGGTACGGTCCAAAACTTCAGAAGCCGGCGACTTCACCGTTGAAAGGGTCAGTTTCAGAGCTCAGTTGCCCAGTGAATCGAGCAAGGCAGGTAAAACAGTCTATTGCTGTAGCAACAGAATGGAAAAACTGGTTCGCTTACCCTTTTTCCTGCAAAATCTCGAGCACGTAACGTTTAGCTAAGTGACTGAGCTGCCACGTTCGGCTTTTTTATAACAAAAGCGGTCGTTTTAGTAGAAAAGAATGGTCACTGAATACAGAGAATTCAGCAAATATATTTCTTTTAGAGCCATGTGTTTATGATAAACACATGTGAGTATTTCGATGAGTGGATTGGGTTTAATAGGACAAAGCCAGATGAAAGAGGAAAGTCTCGTTTTCTTTCCAGTACACGTTTTGCTTTATGCACTAATCAGTTTAATGCAAGACACCGCGCATAGCGGCGATAGATTGATGAATTGGTGCGGAATTCCAAGCACACTGAAAGTGAAATATGAAGATAGACTTCCTCAAAACTTTTGGATATTTAGTCAGTAAGTTTTATACACACTGTTGAACTAACTAAACGAAGCTCTTTACTGACGTTAGAAGTTCGAGTGTTGGTTTAGTGACAACATAGTTCCATATCGGTTCAAAACTCTTTAGAAGTTTGCTTTAGACTTTAAGACAAAAGACAATATGGACGGCAGCCTCTAATGACAAGGCCTGAATAAACATCGCTTAGCAAGGACTTGCCGGGAACCTACAGCACTGAAGTCTTTGCAGCTCTCCACACTCGAGTTTCTCTACTCTAGGAATGATGAGGTGGAATTAGCATTTTAGAGACATGCCCTTCTAATGCTTGCCAACCCTTGTAAACCCTAGGCAACTGAGTAAAATTATTGGGTAATAATTACTCGTGTCCGCTGTTTATTCTGTGGTAAACTGTAAAGTGACTTCTTTGCAGGGGTTTCACCATTTATAGATTATTCTAACCCCAAACCACAATTCGCCTAAGATTATATTTAAGCCCTGTATAAACTACATTAAGGAAATCACCTTGTTTTTACAACAACCCGGTAGGCTACTTTTCGACTATTCCGTGCAGACCAACGATTCTGCATGTTTGTTCTAGTTCACTCCTCTTGAAAAGCCAAATGGCAAATGTCATTTGTGGGGCATGTGTTTTATTTATATCAAGCCTTTAAGGTCTACTTCAAGTTTGTATGGAATTGTTTTGTTCGGTATTTGAACATGGAAACGTAATAAAGGTTAAAGAATAGTATTATTTCGTCTCAACCAAATTGCCATATTAACTCAACGCAGGAGGTTGACAGTGATACGAAATGAAAGTACACGTAAAAGCAGAACAAATTTGCCTGTAAACAAATGCACTGAGGTCTCGAGTTGACAGTGTTTTTGTGTAATTTAATATCGTAGTACAGTGAAGGGTTTTCATCAAAGGAAGAAACAGACCTGCCTTTTATCCTTGTTTCAGAGATTCATCAGTCAACCCAATTCCCAACTTATAATATTCAAATTTTAAAATCTCCTGCGCATGATGAGTGTTTAGTCAGAGCGGATTAAAATTGACTTAGTATTTATACGTGCATGTTCCCCTAACCTCTATAAACCCATGAGAAACTGTTCCAAGCTTGTTAGGTATAGACTATTAGATACAATTCGGTTCTCAGAAAATTATTTCTTATCTTTAGGACTTAAACCTTGAGCGTCTCACTAAGCTATATTCTTCATTTCTTTCAGTGTAATCTTATCGATTAAAAATACCCGATAAAGTGCTACAATGCCGTCTACTTGCCTTTGAATGCATTTAATTTAGTTTAAAAGTGAAAGTCTTCTAGTAACAGTAACTTTATAATAATTAAGAGAGGTTTCTAATTCGGTTAGGTTGTGCATTTCATTAAAATCTAGTAATACTGATAATGTCAGTTGGTGAAGCGACAGGTCAAAGACTGAAAGAGTGTGGCTTTACATGTTGTGAGGCCGGGTGTAATGCAAAGGATCTGTTATATTGTTGTCAGTTTCTTAAGAATACTACCCTTCACCCATTTTGTAAGAAACTGGATAGTTCGGTGTTGAATAAATTAAACACACACCTAGTTCTCCACTCGGCTGTTATGAAATGGCTGTGTCGCTGGTTTCTGCAGAGCTTATACACAGTGGTACATATGTACAAATGAGCACATGTTCATTAGGAGAAAAAGATTACTCTCTTTGTGATTGCGCTGTAGGTTCTCATATCGGAACAAATGTACAATTTATTTTATTTTCTAATAATTTTCAGAAATTCCCTTTGTACCTTCTCAGTTTTTAATTTAAATGAAACAATTCTGGGCGTTGCCCTAGTTTCATATGAAATGTATAGCTAGCAACTGAAACCCTTCATATATATTCATTGTCGACATTTGGTGTATCCAAAAAGAATATGTTTCTAATTCACGGCAATCTAGGATCAGCCCAGCAGGAAGAGCGTCTGTGTTCACGAGTTTGGTATTACTCTTTCAGGCGTTTCATCAGTGTTTGTTAACCACCTCGCATAAAAGGCTTTAAGGCAATTAAAGATTTACGTTGCACCGTCAAACTGGCACCATGATATTTAATGTGTCATCTTGTTTATTTGCTAGACTTAAATTGATAATTTTTTTCCATTTTTCTGTTGCATTTTCAAAAATAAAAAATCGTCTACCTCAGTGGCTATTGACTGGTGTTTTTACAACTGGTTTTAACTGAACAAGATTACATGGAAACGTTGTCTGCCCCATATCGATATGGGCTATTTCACCGCTGTTTTCAATTTACAGCCGGTAGTTGTGTGGTATATATATTTCATGTTATTACACGGATCAGTGTTGTTCACGAGTTCAGTAGAATATTCCGTGATGTTAATTGTTGAAAGGTTAGTTTTCACTAAGAAGCAATTTCTTGTTTCAATTCGGTCGAACTATTGATTAATTTTTTATGTGATAAAAAAGATATTGTTACCACTTAGCAAGCTAAGAGTAGCGACCGCGTGAAGTGAATTCAGTGCATGTGGAATTACAGATGAATCGTAATTAAACTTCCGTGTTATATCTCAAAATAAAGTTTTAGATACATATATGGTTCCAACCATATAGAAACAGTTACAAAGGCACGTTTTTACTGCTATTAAGCCGTTAGCACAGCAAGACTCTTTAATTTTCAAACCACATTAGAATTTGTAACTATAAATTTATTGTTGCAGTGTCATGTTGGTTCAAGTAACAAACTTAAAATACCCTTTAATTGGTTCCTATCGCACCAGTTCTATAACATATTACAGTTTAGTTCACGTGAAGCCGTTTTTCAGATAACTTCTATTTCCTGAGGGGAACAATTTCTAATCAAACGGAAATTGAAGAGCTCGATATATGCTTATCCTTTCATAACAGTTAAATTATAAGATCGAATTTTAGCGGTGAGATCGCCGCAGCGATAAAGCTAATAGAATTTCACCCTTTTACATGTTACTGATGTTTCTTACTGTATCAGATGAAACTGAGAAAATGTGTTCAAGAGCTGAATTGTAATAGCTTTCTCGCCCACGAAAGGAAGGAAGGAAAATAGTTGAGTGCTAATAAATAAAATTTGCATGGTATGTTTAACAATACACGCGGTTATGATATGAGCATTTCATATCCATGATATAAATTGGAAAAAAAGTAGGATTTTGTTAAAGATAGGAAATCATTAACCTGTAACCCGTAATATGCCATATCTTTAGAGGAAAAACACCTCAAATCTAAATTCTGATAAAGTGATAACCGGAGCTCTTGGCGATATCGCAGTAAATATGTTTCTAATAAACTATTTCCTTTATCGTTTCCGAACTAGGCTAATTAGATACCAAACTCAGTTGTGAGGCAGGT
This sequence comes from Epizoanthus ramosus, assembly GCA_026413505.1. Lineage (NCBI taxonomy): Eukaryota > Metazoa > Cnidaria > Anthozoa > Zoantharia > Epizoanthidae > Epizoanthus > Epizoanthus ramosus. The sequence continues at coordinate 12,931 of JANVCJ010116157.1, forward strand.
AACCGAAACATCAGGGCTGGTGGTACAAATGCCAGCGGGCAAAAGTAGACAAAGAGGGAATGGTAGACTCAATCAAAATGTATTTTGTCTGGGTTTTGAAAATTCTATTTGAATCTTTATAGTTTGACTTTTGAGTCTCTTCCTTGGTTCAAACAGTTCACGCTGGTGATAAAAACCGGTTGGTTTTTATGGTAATAACAGGTTGTATATATTAGTACACTTGCGCTTACAATCGAGTTAGCCTCTTGCACCCCATACAGTGGCAGTAAACGCCTCGAGAAAGGTTTGGTTGTATAAAAACGTATTTTTAAAAATATATACTGATGAATTTCATTCATATACATGCACTTGGCAAACCTTTTGTTGCTGTCGGCGCAAATGGGCGAGACTCATGTCAAGAGTTTTAAAATGCAATTCCTTTTGAAAACATATTTCCCTTTTCCATCTTCCTCAGTAGTGTGTTAACTACACATAACCGAGAAAAAAAACTGCTGTTGCTACTTTTTCATTTTATGTTCACAGTAGGTTTGTATTTTTAGTAAGACTAAAATGACTGTCCTTATTACGCTTTTGTGGCTACAGTGTTCAGTATCTTTAGAAATCGTCATTAAGGTTTTATCAAAGCGTGTCTGAAAGCTATGTAAACACAACCATAGCTACGCGTAGAATGGAAGACTAGAAGGGGTTCTGTTTCTTGGAGCAATCTAAACACTCTCCGCTTTCAAAACGAATCAAAGCTCTAATTTAAAATACACAAGTTGAGATCTGACAACCCTAAAGAATACACACTTTTCCACATGCGATAATGAGATTTCGGTGTTGCGGTTAACTGCCTGGAATAGTTATTGTAAACTGAAAGTGCCGGTTGGACACGAGCATGGCGTACATGACTAACATGCGACTGTGCGTGTGTGCGTGCGGACTTCCTCTTAATAATCTCTCTTAAAGCACGAGAAGTAGATATAGAAAGCTGGATAAAAAGAACACTGGCTACACGCAATCGTGGCCTCTCTTTTTCTAAGGCAACGGGTTTCGAATGCCATAAAAATCCCGTCTGCATTTGCAAAATTAATGAATTTAATATAGGTAGTAAACAAGAAGGCGACGAAAAGGATGAATTAAAAATTACCAAAGGGGTGACAACAGAACCATTTTTAAAATTTTGCTTTCTTATACCTATTTTTTTTGTTATGAAAGGATTATAAGTTTTTCCTGTCAGTGGTAAAAGTACTTAGAAGCAATGTGATGAGATTTTAAGGGTGCCATTGCGACTTTTAATCTAACCTAATTACATTTCACAATATTAACAACTCTCTTAAAACACCATGATTGTTTTTATTGTATGAAATTTAAAGATAAAATTGCAGAGATCACTGGGGCAAGTCAAGAGCATTCACAGCGCTGAAGGACGGCCACGACAAGTTTGGGGCCATCTGTAGCTGACGTTTTTTTTTGTTATTGTTTGGCGCGCAATTCGTTGATTGGGTTACTTGTCAGTTTTTATTCTATAAATATGTAAAGTCAACAAACACTCTCTTTGTTCACACCAATCTCACATTATATTATTAGCCCCCAAATTAGCATCTTTTCAGCTAATAGCCCCATGTAATAAATTGAGTACTTCTTTGGCATTTTGCTTTTGAAAGTTGCCATAACAAATGGGCCAGCGGAAAGAAACCTGATCCCGATATACTCTTACTATCAAAATATTTTCCATACAATATTTTAATTTAGCAACCGCTCACCTTCAATTAGTTACTGACCTGACTACTGAAATGTAACTGTTATTAGGATGGGCTGACAAAGGGACCTGGATTCGTTTCCCTTCAAGCACCCGTGCCAAAACGGAAGTTGCCCTTCCAAAACACTAGAGGTAGATTGACATTGTTTCTATGGTGTTTGATTTAGCATCTCCTGTGAAAATATAAAACCATCTGGACGATAAAGCTCGACCAATCAATAGGCGTCGCTCAAGTTCTAATCTTAATTTAATAATGACAATGTCACGCCAGTAAAAAGAATTTGTCTGATTGCTAGTGGGTGACATTTGCTTTTAACCGTGCGCAATTTGATTCCAAGCAACTATAAAGTGTGTCGTCTTACGTTCAGACAAATAGACAATACAAAGAGCTGAAAGGATAAACCGGTCCGCGAGAACTCAATATGCTCCCTTCATTCAGTTTCACTCCGGAGCAAGTGGCCTGCGTTTGTGAGGTCCTCCAACAGAGCGGAGACATTGAACGTTTAGGACGATTTTTATGGTCGCTTCCAGAATGCGAAACTGTCCAGAAAAACGAAAGCGTGCTGAAGGCCAAAGCTATCGTGGCTTTCCATCAAGGCAACTTTCAGGAGCTATACCGCATACTAGAGAACAACAACTTTTCTTCAAACTCACATCCCAAACTGCAATCGCTGTGGCTAAAGGCGCACTACATTGAGGCGGAAAAGCTCCGAGGTCGACCACTAGGAGCAGTCGGAAAATACCGCGTGCGGCGCAAGTTTCCTCTGCCAAGAACAATCTGGGATGGAGAAGAGACAAGTTATTGTTTCAAAGAGAAGTCGCGCGGTATTCTACGAGAATGGTATTCCCACAACCCTTATCCCTCCCCGCGGGAGAAGCGAGAACTTGCAGAGGCAACAGGGCTTACTACTACTCAAGTTAGCAATTGGTTCAAAAACCGAAGACAACGGGATCGTGCAGCTGAAGCCAAAATAAGGTAAGGAAACATCGGACCATGTATTTCTTTAGAAAGGGAATACCAGCGCGCCCCCCTTCTCACACGCACCTCTGCACTTCACTCCCTTGAATGTTGTATGTATTTCACTCGAGAGCTTTCTCTCCAGGATAAAGTCAACTTTTAAACTACCTTCACTGAATTTGTTTTAATTGTAAAATGTATTGAAATACTCGAAAGACGGAAGTTGATTTAGCAACTTAAACTACTTGTTCATATCATGCAAATTAAATCTATTCAGAGGCAAAAATAATCAAATACATACCGTTAATTCACTTTGCCCTGTTGGCTTAGCGCTTTGACCTGGATTGCTGTTTTTTCATGAGTATTTACCCAGTATCGCTTCAAAATCTCGCAGGGTTGCTGTCGGCTTGGTTTTATGGGTTGTATTCTCGTTTATAGGCAATGAAATGACACTAATATGAGGCAGAATAATGTTTACAGCGAAAAAGACCGATATCATGAAATATTATACAATTTAATGACTTACAATTACGAGGGATGTATTTTGTTGCAAACCTGTATTTGATATGTTGGTGCGTGATATGCGATTACTGTGAACACGCACGAACTAACATCATTTCTTCGCTTGATACCCATTCCAATCGTGACCGATTGTTTATGCAGCGTCTGTTTCTACTCTGGCCTCTATTTAGGGAATCTACGAATCCGGACATGCGGAATGCCAAAGTCTTGACGCCAGACAAAGGGCAGACGATTCTTCCAGAGATGAAGAAGCCCTGTTTTCCTCACGATTTCACGAGCTGCTTAACAGATGCTGCAGGAATCCCTGTGAAGCTTGAAGTCGAAGACGCTACAATGCTAGGAGTAGGAGTAGGAGTTCACGGCGAATCCGTTGTACCGGCGACAACAGAATTCACTCACGGACTAACCGAGAGTCATATGCTTACGACTCTCACAAATTCGCTAGTAGGTCTTTAGATCTAACTTTATACCATTCAAAACAAGTTCACGAACTCGTACGTTTGTATATTAAGCCTGTAATAGACTAAAATGCGACAAAAAACGATCCCGGGAAGACAGAACGCCTTCGTTGTTCATACTGCTCCTTGAAGAGCCGGGAGACGTTTCACAACACTATTTCACAAGGGCGGTAAAACATGTGTTAACTATGAATTTTGTAAAAAGGAAGCAAACAAATGTTAGTAGATGAATAGAATTTAAGAGAATGCGATTGTAACTTCAAGTAGGCCATTTAGAAAAGCGATAATGAGTCGCGCAGTTACCTTAAAGGTTGTAACTATGAAATTGCTTAATCTTTTTCTAAACCCATCAAGTAATTCGTTCGTGTACCTCAAGGCCACCAATTGAAAATTGTTATTCTTTCAGCACATACCCTAACGAGCGTAAAAACCTTTGATCTCAAACATTAATAATAAAACGTCACGTATCTTTGGGTCAAGTTAAGTAGAAAGTGCAAATGTTTTCTTTGAAGGTTTCGTGTTCGCTGGCTATCAACAACATGTATGCCTTCGTAAAGCTAAACCTATACAATGTATATTTTACGTGCCCTGAGCTAAGTTTCCTCAACACAGTGAAAACAACCAAACGTTAATTGATAGTTGAGTCGTCATAGGACAGTTAGATCAAGGAAACTCGAATGTTGTAGTTATAGAAAGATTAACGCTATCTCTTTGCATCCGCGTTGTTGGCCAGCGTTCACTGTCGCCAATTTCTAGCGGTTACTCATTTTACATGCGGGTAGCTTCTCAGATGACTGTATATCAACCCGAAGAAATTAAAAACCGTTAAAGCGAAACCCACAATATATTCAAGTACGCCGTCTTCATTTCCCCACTTAACACTTTGAGTTTTATGGGAGTGTATCGGGGGTATTAATCGAAATTTGAATGAAACTGGAGAAGCCGCGCGCGCGAGAAGATTGAGCAACGGCCGCGAATTCATGGGATGGGTCAGTTTTCATTTCATGGCAGGGAGTTGAACGGAACGTATATATAAATTAATGGTATTCCCTGTAATCTCTTTATGGCGTCTAGATTTTTATTTCTCAGCTTACTAGGTGCTAGAAACAAGACTGACATGATCATGATACGACGGACTGCTGAACTCAACTCTCAAGTTTGTTTTTCTTCCTTTCATACTATTGAATCTTGAATCTTTTGACTCAACAGCAACCAATGTTACTGACAACGAAACGGTCCAGCTTTTGAATATGCTGTAACCTTTTCGACAAGCAAAAAAATAAAACAAAGGGAGCCTCTTGAAAAATTCTGTCGAGAATCGCTATAGAAAACAAAGCGCTGAAGTGTTGGTCTTTTCCAACTCTCATCAACCTACATGTACAATATGTACACAGAGTACTGTACTCTTGGGCAGCAAGCATGGCTTGGAGATAACATTTCGTGATCAGGTGGGGTGTATCCCTGGTTTGTTGAAGGTTATCAGACTAGGCTATCTCTGGTGTTGACAGTCAGTGGCAGAAAGCCAGCCAGCTCGCGGTTGGGGTTCTTGGGAAATCTAACATGATATGATATAGGCTTTTAAGCGCGCTCAGTTTCTTCCAACGTTATTTACCTAAAACATTTTCACACAAAAGTACGATAATTCAGGTGTATCGACAGGCTTTGTTTAATGGTCATGTCTTTTTAAATAAAGCAATTAAAGTCACAAAAGATTCATTGTTCAGATTGAATAACATTTATCAGTAAAGCACATGTCAAAACACATGTTAATAACAGCGACTATTTTAAGTTAGGTGCACGCGACGTATATTGAATGGAATCAAAAGCATGGTGCTTACACAGTTGGCCTTTTTGTGAGTTTTGCGTCTCATTTTTATCAACTGTTGTCTGCCTCAATTTTCGAGCATGTCCCAGTTGTGAAAGAGAAGATAATGTGATGTTTTGATAATGAAGCAACTTGCGAATGATAAAATAAATGTCCAACAGCAGTGATCAGAAGAGGTGCTCCAATTGACGCCTGGCATTTCAGAGTGGGCATAAAATTACAACTGAAGCACGCATTAACACATTTTCGTTCTAATCAGAGATTTTAATGCCACGGTTTTTATTAACAGAACATTTTCGATATCTTGCCGGCACTGCATTTCCTACAGTTAGATGCGAAGAGTAAATTAAAACTCTTAACCAGCCGCGCTTTGTGTATCTTCTAAACGCTAATAGCGGAAACCCTAGAAGGCCTTTTGATAAATGTTGAAACCCGAGTATCCCTTCATTATACTTGAGCGCAAACAAATGGCTGTAAGTGATAAGAACCTATCTTGTCGGGGGTCATTTGACTTTGCTTCACATTCGACGGGATGGATTTAGGACACCACTACACTAATTTCACTTTACCGTTGGTATCAACGGTTTTTTTTCGAGGCTTAACGTGGATGGGTTTCTTTGACTCGTACGTTGTATGGTAGCGCACGGTTGAAGAACTGCTGTGACAAACTTCACACTAAAGCTTTGTTTAAAGTTTGCGCATGCGCAGTGAAACACAGTGTAAAGAATGCGGTAATGAGTGAGAAGAATTTTTGCAGTCACTTCAAAGTGCTTTGTTTTGTTTTGTTCAAAGAAGACTGCATTTATACCCCAGATTTATACTTGAGATTTTACTGCTATTAAAACTTTATGTCGACTAACAAAAGAAAGGAATTTATTTATAAATTCAAATCATTCAAATCGATTACATAGATTCTGTCAGTGTTCAAAACAAACAAAAAGACACGTCAACCCGTCTTCCTCGACAATGAAGCAACGCCTTCTAAGCTCAATAAAATTCCACTGGAAAATTGCCGTAGTTCCTATATTTAGAATATTAATTTTCTATCAAACTGTAGATAATCCCTTTACATTAATTAATAGATATTTAGCATTTTAATAGCGAATCCTTGTTCTGTTTAGTTTTGATACTTGTTTTGCAAACAGCGGTTCCTAAACCTAAATCCAAACCAATTATTTTCTAAGAAACGTTTGCCGACGTAATTTTCAGTCGAATTTATACATTGTATATTTGAAGAGGAACACAAAGTCCCACGCGCTTCAGTTTATAAGCGATTTGAATATCATAACAGTGTCAGTGGGTATTGTCTATTCAGGCTTCAAGTTGTTTATATGTCAACAACGACTGATACAAGAACATGCATACAAGTTACTGAGCTACTCAGAATTCTTGCCCGACTCTACAATGCAGATGACATCTATTCCATATATAAAGAGCATTTATTCGAATTTTTCCCATTTTGGTTTATTTTGTTTTCAGTATTGAGCGAAGTGCACAGGCGAACATTCCACTTCAAATCGTCATCGTCTTACTGACTTACAACTGAGACGTGTTGCTGTCCTTCAACTTTAAATTTTAAACTGTATCTTTCTTTCAATTCAATTTCCATTTTTCCCTGGGTAAATATCGCTACTAAATGTATTCATTTATATAACGAGATATAAATACAAATTACCTCTAGTTACCACGTCAGTTTTATTAAGTACTGCATAAAACAAGTATGGGACTTGTATATGTGATAACTTTTTAGTTCTTACTCCTAACGCAGAGATATTCCAGCAGATTATAGAGACATCAGGACAATAAATTTTCGCTCTGTTTTAGGTTGCCACAATGTTTCCATGGAAACGAAATACCTCTAATACTAATTAATATTCCTTAAAATGACAAAATACAACAATTTTTGAGAATCTGCTTCATAACCTTTCATTACATTTTAAAGGAAGTGATATTGGCACAGGAATATGCTTTTAGAACATTATGAAACAAATCTGACAGAGGAAAAAAGTTAGGGGGTTGTAATTAATACCTTAAATCATTCTATATCACTTTACTCGAAACGCGCATGATTTTATGTAAGAACATTTGTCAACTACCAATATTAAATTGTGCAAAGTTTAGAGACAAGTTATCGAGCAGATTTGAGAAACTCTAATATTTTGTGAAAACATTAAGGTGGTTTTGTAAGGTAAATAGTTGCCATGGGAACATCTTTAAAATACTTTTTGTACGAGAAATGTAGTCAGTGACAGATATTGAACTTAAATAATTTCAAATAAGAAGAACCTCCCTTTTAAAATCTGTGTTCAGACACCTTAAAAAAAACTCCAGATTCATAGCATAACTCCATATAAACTCACTAAACTGCATAAGGCGAAATCATTTTTGATGTATGCATACTTGAGTTAGAATCTCAACAGTTGATTATGTTCCAAATGATTGCCTGTTTCAATGTAGCTAAATGTCGTCTCGCTATTTTATTTTCACGTTTGTCATCCGTTCAAATAATAATAATGATAAAACTGCAGGAGTTTTGCTTTTCTTATCTCTAAACTTTCAACTATTGACAGTGTGGTCATGCGACATCACCAAGTTCCCGGCGAGTTGGCGCCAAAGCACGTTTTCACTGTTGGGTGGTTTCTCATTTATTTACTTGCAAAATCCTGTAGACAAAAGCTATGAAGTGATAAAGCGGATGGAAAGCTTCCGGCTGTTAAAACTTGTGCTATCTTCAAGTCCGGCAGTGGTTATGGGTCCGGGTTGGACTTGGTTCGCGAACTAGAATTTATCTAAATTAAGATAGAGATGCAAAAGACAAATATTACAAATAGACCATAACAGGAAAGCCACATAGAAAGCCCAAATGTAAACATATGAGCATGTTAATATTGCGAAACACTTAGGCATTAATCCCGCTAATCTTTCATGGACAAGACAAACTTGTAACCTTTTCTATCCCTACCTGTAGCTAATAATACATCAATGACAGACACAGAATTTGAAAAACGCCAAGACCAAGTTTACATGTTTCATTAACAGGGCAATTTATGAATAACTGGGGCGTGCAACGAGTGGCAAGCTAGTAGCGGTCTACACAGTGTCAAGTTTAATCGCCGTCAGTCCAAGTTTATGTGGCATATATCAGATACATGACATTGTATGTTAAAAAGGCTGCTGGCCCAGGTATTCTGCTAAAAACATAACATGTCTTGCGTGTATTCCAGTCTTTACTGAAATATATTGTAGCCACAAATATAAACAAGAGGCAAATCGCAAAAATCCCACGATGATTCCAATTCACAATAACCATTTCCTGCTCAGGTTATTCTACGGAAATATTAATTTCTTCACATGTAATACCACCAGTCGTTCTTTTCCTCATTGTAAACTGTATAACGCTATTGAAAACATTAACTGACAGTTTCTGTGTTTACATGGTGTGCTCTATGAGTATTTGAGGAATGCGGTAATAAGAAATGGCATAGCTTTATTCAATCTATCAAAAGAAGTTTCTCAGTTCGAAGAAGGCAATAGTGAGATTGGCAATATATTGCATGGTGTTTCAATATTCTACTAATAAAGAAGGCCGTTCAATCCAAACTTGAAACTGCCTGACTAAGACCATCCCATAATCATAATCATAATCATAATCATAAGTACATTTACTGAGTCAATATATTTTTAGCAGAACTGAGTCTCAACACTCGTCAATGAGTTGTGGACTTTATTGCCGTGATCAAAACTATCTTTTTATAACAGCAGTTTATATAAGTCACCCTTATATATATATAGATTAAAACAGCTTTGATAGAAAATTTACTACGAATGAACTAATCTTGGACTGAGTTTGGTATTTGCAAAGAATGTCAGAACTTTCGGTGTTAGTTTGTTGAATTTCTTTCTTAAGCTTTCCGAGGTGTCTTTTTGCACCCCCACAAAACTTTAAGGAATGTACAACAAATATCTTCGAATCCCACAAAGACGCCGTCAGCATTAGGCAAATGTGTTTTGAAATACCAGAGATCGTTCAACGGACGCATTGTCCAAACGCAGTAGATCATAGATGCTAGAATAATTCCTACGTTTGAGTATTCACACGAACCCTTGCCGTTTGATTTAAAATTGTTGTGATACTGTAGCTGTTCATATTTTGATCACGTTCTGACAACTCACACGAACCTATTTTTTCTTACTGTGGACGTATGGACACTCATTTGTAAACACAAGGCAAACACGAGTTCAAAATAGACAAAGAATTCACGAAAGTGAAGTTTTCTGCATTTTTATATCAAAAATAGATATTTGGTATCAGCTTATGGTATACTTTATATTAAATAATAGAGTAATAGTAGTGTACTGTGTTTACTAAATTGGTTTATTATATTATAGTCCGTCCTATAGAAAGTCGCGGTTTGCATGTACGCCATCGAACTCTCTACTTCTGCTAGTATAGTATATAGCTTGTAGATGGGACGCTGAGTATCGCATGATATATGCACTAATGGTTATGGCTCACACTCATCTCCCAAAATCGCTTGTGTAAGCAGTGCAGTGAAACACTGAAGCCTATCGAGGAATTTTAAAAATATATTTTTGGCCAAGGCCACTGAGAAAGAACGGCGCAATGTGCTTTGACTGTTTACTGATATAAATACCATATAGCTGCTACACAGCATGCATTTCAAACTTAAAATAGTAGGTATTGGGTGTTACTTCAGACTTCAGACTTCAGACTTTATTACAGTATAATATTTAAATAAATTTTACAAGGTTACGAAAACGAAGACCTGGGAAACAAAGAACTGAAATCAGCGCCTATCAGAGCAATGATTATTGCACAAGGTCTCGTCAACTCTCGGGAAAATTTGAACGAGGTCTTCGTTTTTTCAGGTTTCTGTCTTCCTCGTTTTCCCGGTCTTCGGGTCCTCGTTTTCCAAAACTTTGTTTTCTTAGCAGCCCGCAGTAACTGGTGCACAATGTTTTTACACCTGAAGCCTTAAGACTGACTATTGCACATTGGTAGCTAAAGTAAACATTTGTCAGTCCATTTTTTCAGCCTTGGCCCGGTTTATTAAATACGGTAGTAAAAAGTTTAAGAGAAGGATAAAACAACTTTAAGAGGGAAACTTTATACATTGCTCGTTTTTATTTTTACATTATGTTGTTTACACAGATCAGATGTGCTAGCTGAAAGATCATATTTTGACAAGTTTGCTGTCAAAGAATGTCAGTTAACAAGTTCAGCGAGGTTAGTGTACGACGTATAGCTAGTAAGTCTGTGCAATGTTGAAGCATCTTTGTTTTAATGAGCTCAGTATCAAACAACTCAGTCGACTTAAATCCAACCAAATCCGATTACTTTCTAATTTGTGATGATTAATTCTCGGAGCTTAGGTAGCGAACGTGATTCTATTCCATGTTTATCGTCTCATGTGTGTAATAACCATTCAGCTTTTCATCATCTGATAAAGATCTTAATTGCTCGGGGATTAAATGCGAGCACGCGATTGAATGAAATGCCCACTGATGAGCATATGCAGGAGAAGTAACAAAAATATTCTTCGGTTAGATTTGAAGACACACTCGAATTAGGCTGGGGTGGGCTGGATACTCAATTAAGAAAATGGTTTCTATTAAGTACACTGTATAGTGCACCTAACACGTATACGTGTATGTATGTATGTATTTGTGTTAGTCTTTAGAATTTGGCTGTGAGTCGGTTTCAGACAAACCGTGATAAGAGGACGATGCAAGTATAAAACTAAAATCTGTTTTTGTGTCTGTGGGTAACATCTCAATTAAAGCTCTCACGCAAGATTTTGAACAACAGAAACCCTAGAATGTTTACCAACTTGCCCTATTTGGTCAGTTGTTGCTGGATATTAACACAGACTTGGACATTCTTGCTGGACTTAGCAGACTTGACTTCCAGTTTGTTTTTACTGATCTGACTGATAAGACTTAAGGTAGGATTTCTGCACATTAACATTTAAGTGGAGTGATTTGAGTTTAGGCAAGAACTGTATTACCGCTTATGAAAACATAAGTTTACTAGAACGGGAACAAGTAATGTTTTTCTTGGCCAGATGGGAAATTATCTCTAGGATATGAGGAAAAAACTCGCTAAGTCTGGGCGAAGCAGGAGGCAGAGCTTAACTGGCATTTTATCATGGAATGATTGTATTCAGTCCCAATTCGTACAGTAGGATTGCACCAGAATCTGATTCCTCTTAATTCTGATTACTGATTTGCCTCTTGCTTGGCGACTTTTCCCACCTACCAACTTGAAGTGTAATACTTTAAAAATAGCAACCGTGATTCTAAACAAATTATAGTCATGTGACTTGGACTTAATAGTGATAATCGAAACGATAAGATATATCTTAGGCATTAAACATCAGTAGCAAAACGACATATAGAGATAAGTTATCCGTTTCATATGACAAATTTTATTAGCTGCCTGTAATTCTTGCTGGATATCCAACTAGGCCTGCTTGTCAACAATCGACTTCCAGCAAGCAAAATGCAGCAAAGCAGTGTTCTTTACAAGGGACAGCAGACAATAAGGGGCAGATAGACAGAGACAGTTACCTGAGGTTGTGAAGACTTGAAGAGGAACAGATAACGCCGGCGTGAGAAGCAGCCAAACAGTCAAGCAGACAGACAGTGTCAAACATTCACTGAAACAGACAGACATACAAATAGACAGACGGACACGGGTGTGATCCACAGAGACTGAAAGAAAGACTGATATTGAGAGACACCGGCACGCACTGAGGAATGCGAGTGTGACAGTCAAACAGGCATACATGCACACATACACACATGCACACATAAAAACCGACATACATAAACACATGCACACATACACACATATGGCACACATACATACACACACACATACATACACACATACGCACATACACACATACACACATACACACACACATGCACATACACATACATACACACACATACACACACGTCACACATGAAGGTCTAAGTTTTAGCTAAAGTTTTAGGATTTTAGGGTTTAGGATTCTGTTTAGTAACTTTTGTTTTTAGGAATTAGAAATTGATTATGATTTGTAAAACCCCTCTTGTAAGGCTACTCGCTAGAATTGTAAAGCGCTATTGGCTTTTTTTGTTGGAAATAGCGCTATATAAATAAATAAATAAATAATATATATTTTTATTATTATTATTCTTTCTTTCTTTCTTTTATTGGGTAATATCAGTATAGGATAGCCTAATCCAGATACTGGATTATTATTATTATTAGCTAACTTTTGCTGGGATCGCTTAGTTAAAAAAGAGCTCAATACACTTGTGTGTAGAGCATAAAATTGATAAATTTTTTATTATTATGCACACATACACACCTACACATACATACACACACATACCGCACTCAGACACACATAAACACATACACACATACACACACACATACACACATACACACATACACACATACACACATACACACATACACACATACA